>CAEGAE010044976.1:0-29290 GCA_903067095.1 Girardinus metallicus
AAAATGCGACTTGTTTAATGCTCGCCAAAATTTATTCTTTATTCAAGCATCTCTCAGATAAACATCTCTGGGTCTGAAAAAAGGACCCTTCCAAACAACTAAAAGGACAAAGGGAAAAAAAAAAAAAAAAAAAAAAAGAATCTAATCGGATCCACTGAATGATGGCACTTACGATGAGGACGGGGTTAGAATATCCTGCAGTGTAGTGGTGTGTTCCCATTACCGCATCTCTCCATCTCTGAAAATGGCTTCATTAACAGGGCTCACAGCCGAGAGCTCCCTAGCCGAGCGCATGAACGCGCAGTAGCCCGAGGGTCTGTTGGAATGGCTGAGGTGAAGTCCATTAACACCCGACAGCTTGTTTTTTTGACCGCTAAATAAAATGGGGCGTTTTTTTTTCTTTTTTTTTTTTTTCTGTCTCGCTGTAAAAATAGCCTTTAGCTCAAGAGCTTGAGAGCAAAGAAAACTCTGCTCAAAGCACAGAATTATATGTGAAATGGTGACATAAAACCAGGTGAAGCTATAAAGTGCAGCGATGTGGCCTCTTTTTGTTATTCACCTGACATCACTGGCTGGAGAATTACTGATCAATGTGGCTCCCACTAAGGGCCTCATTAAAACAAAATGGAGGCTAATGCGGTAAAGAAATATTGAAAATAGAGCACCTTAATGGGTGACATAATGCACCTAACAATGCTGAGGGGGAAAGGATGTGATGAGCTGAGCTGCTGTATTCACCAGATCCTCTTCTGACAAATTCATATCTCACATAACCTCTCCTGGCACATTTCCTGATCTCTGAAGCAACCAGAGCTGGCCAACTGTGAGCCCCATGACATAGTGCTTACTTTCCCAGCACTTAAGCTCCAGTCATGTGGCACCTGATGAAACGCTACACTCCGGTCACCATTATTGGTCTGGACACAGGAGCCCTTGGAATGTATCAGATTCCTGCCTCAGGGAAGGGATGTGCACCTTGGAAACATGGTCCCATCTCCAACAGCTAGCCTGTCAAAATCCACACCTCTTTCTGTCTTGCTTCCATTCACCAAAATGACACCACAGGGCAGCTAGATTTAATCTGCCTCATCGCCCAGTTGTCACGCTTTTTTCCCCCCCGTTCTTCTGCATCCTTAATGTTATGGCAAAGCTGCTGAAACTTTACACTATGCCATTCATTTGGTTTAAATGTCCCTTTAATATGTTGCCACAAAAACTGGTGGAGTGGCCAGAGTTTTCACCATGAAGTACCACATTGTCGTCACTCTCCTGGATTTTGCTGCGCACTGCCGTTTAGCTGGCAGGGGGAGAAAAAGAAATGAAAGTTTGGAAGAAGAAGCTCTTTAAAAGTAAACTAAACTGTATTTTCTAAGACATGATGAGAAGTTTAGTTTATACAAGCTTTGAGAGAATGAGAGCAAGCATGACTTTCGGGTAGATAACAGGAAGGGTAAGGAGAGTAGAGCTAAGTCTGTCACAATAAGCAATAAATTGACTGATCGTATGATAAATTAAAATCAGCTCAATAATTTCCATTTACAGGATTGTTTTTCTTGTGTGTCTCTCTACCAAAAACTGGATGACAAAAAGCTTCAGACTGGTGCGTTTATCTCAACAAATCCATGTTTGTTTACAGTTTGTTTTCAGTATCCATTTTATTTTATGTGTTGTTTTGTTTATTCATTTTGGATGTTTAAAATATCTTCCAGTTCCAATGTTAAATTTTCATTGGAAATTAAACTGTATTGACCTTTGACAGGGTGTACATGCATTAATATGCCATTACCATTAAGCTTCTTGAAACTAATCTCAAAATAACAACATTACTCTTTATCACAATAACTTCTGGGACAATTTATCGTCCAGCAAAATTAGTTATCGTGACAGGCCCAAGTACAGCAAAGTTGCTTTGTTGTTTTATTTTTTTGACTTTTTAACTACTGTCATGAAGAATGCTGAATTTCCAGTTAAGGAGCTGCGTCCCCCAGCATCTACACACAGAGATTGTTGTTCTAGAAATCAAAACTGAAATAATCACAACGATTGGATGCCAAAGCCAGTTTAACAAGTCAACTCAGCAACCACTATAATGATAAATCATATTTCAGGAATACACACACACACACACACACAGTGTGAGAATGCCTTTGCTGCTAAAGCAAATAATTAATGAGCACTCACAGCATGAAGGCTACGGGAAAAAAATATTCTAAATACAAATCTTCTTACAGCTCCAGAATCGGCTAAAATCTGTAACAGCAGGTCAAAGCTTTACGAGAAACCAGATCATCAGAAAATGGCAACAGGATTCTGAACAGTGCATCTCTGATTAACAGTATGAATAATTGTAGACTTTATGTTTCAATTAAATTTAATCACACAATATAATACATTCCTATTTTATACCTTTGTGTAAATATCAATATAATATCTTAATTGCATTTTAACTTCAAGTTGTGATTAGTTGCTCCAGCTCTAAAATGTACCGTTGTTCATCTGCTGAAGGAGGCTCACAATGATTGAAAACTACTTTGCTCTCTGGTGCAACAATGGCAACGCATATCTCCCCTTCTCCAGAGAGCGACAGTTATGCCACGCTGTACTCTGGCCCATAGTATGGAGTATCTGTGAGTCACTGGCCTGCGTAATTCAGTCTAGGGAATTATGACAGTGGAAAATCATTTCCCTGGGCCACGGATAGGAGGCCACAGCTAATCGTTCAGTAATCTGATCTGCCTGCATACTGCGGCGTTCAGCCTCGCCGTTAGCCTGGCCAGCCGGTCACACATGTGGACACCCCCCTTAGTGCCTGCCAACTGTCTAGTGGAGACTAGCACCATTCAAAAAAAAAAAAAAAAGACAACTCTCCAGGTTTTCCTGAGGATTACAGATGCTATCGGATCATTGGCTAATACTGGGTTTTGCTGAGCTGTTTGAAATGTATTTACTCCTCTGCACCCCTCACGACTGTTAAGCCCATGCTCAGGAACTGAAATACAAGCTGCTTCACAGGGAACAATATTACAGTCTGCCTCTTGCATTCTGGTAGATTAATCCAAGAGTTTGATTTTTAATGAGGAAACATCTGAGTTTGTCTGTCAAACAGTGGGATATTTTGGGAGAGCTTCCAGTTGTAGATACTACTATCTAGCAGAGCAAGTAGTAGTATATGAATAAGGCCCATCGGAGCGGAGTAGCGAGGCACAAAGCCGCGCTTATACCCAGCAGAGAAGACGGAGGAGGGGGTTCAAGTTTTGGAAAGATGCCTGGCTTTAGCCACACTCTGTAGAGAGGTCTGCTCCCCACACACTGAGAGTGCCTACAAGGGGCAGTGACATGGAAAAATACAAGAGCTGGCATGTTGTGGGTCCTGTAGCTCCCAACAATTACTCTGCTTAGCATTAAATGTGATGGTAGAATTACTGCACCTGCACACGATTAAACTGACATCCTGATGAGGAGATAACAATGACAGACATATATATATTTTTTTTTATTCTGCTTCCCTTTCAGCTGCAACAAAACATCAATTTCTTGTCATGCCTATAGAATCTGACAACCTGTATGTTTAGGCAACTCAATTGCATCACATCTATCCAAGTTAAAAAAAACATGCCGATATATGATCGAATGCTTGCAGCAGCGGCAGTGGCAGCCTTCATCAACTAATAGCGCCAGACCACAGCATGCTTGGCAGCCAGCGGGAGCAGTCAGATGGAGGTTTAGAACGACCAGACAAACAGTTGGCACGAATAAACAGACCACAACTTGAGATTCGGCTCTCTGCAAATTTGACAAACGAATGACAGTAATCTCCAAATGGAATAAGCCCACATGCTCTCCCATCCCTTCCCTCCCGCTCCGTCCCCTCCAGCCCCAACACTGACAAATACAGGGAGGAGCATGTGATATGCGACACATGGCTGGAGGATAACAATAATGTGAAACACTGATCAAATAATAAATCTTATGAAACCAGAGGGACAAGCATGTTGCAGTTGCAAGAATTTGCTCTGCAGCTGAGGGCGAAAACGCAGGGAAAAGTCCTTGTGACTTTGCCAAATACATTTTGAGCGTGAGTCATTCTTCTTCAGTAATCTCTTACTCACTTGGGTGCACGCGTTTGCATGCACATACACCCCCAAGGCAAAAGATTTCAAGCAGGTCTGGACGGCCCTTTTTTTTTCCTCCTACTGAGCAGAGTCAAGTGTTTGTAGTGTTTAATAGATGCAGCTCTAGGTGGAGGCAAACATTTGCTCCTATTTTAGACCACAAAAAAAAGCCATACTGCAGGTATTTATCAACCTGTAGAGACACAAACAGAAAGAGATTGCAATACACATATTAAAACTCATGAAGGGGAATCATGTTCTACAAACAGCATTTATGTCTGATTTTGCCTTGTTCATATACAGGGAATTTAACTGAAACTCCATCTCGGTATTATAATCCTAAGTAATAAATGTATAAAAGTTCTTAAAGTTCATAATTCATCTATAAGATTATTCAGCAGCACAGAGTTGATCTCCGGGTACGATGTAGTAGTCCATATGTTATTCCAGGAGTAATCCGATAGTTTGTTGATTATTGCACTAATAGAAATTAGAGATACACCAATCAGTCTGCTTTTTCTTTTATATTTTTAGTGTGTGTATTTATAACTAATGTCCGTATACTGTGAGCACGTGAAACTGAAATCAGAAATTCCTTGTTTTTTTTTTCTCCCACACACAATCCTAGCCAATAAATGAGGTTCAGAAAAATCTGATATTTTGCTTCCTATTCATTAAACGCATCAAAACTAACAACTGGAGGCATTTTCGGTTAATGAATACATTAATCAACCCCGTGTTGCCTGATGCAGCCGAGACCAGATAAAGATTAGAGACACATGCTCGAATGCTTGTAATTCCTTCCTTTTCTGTGGGATCGAAAACTTTCTCAATCAAAACAACACTGCAGCACGTTCTCGTTGCAAAAAAAATCTGTAAATGGTATCGACTGGGAAACTCGAATCAACGCATCTCCACAAAACAGAAAAAAACCCTAATTTGATATGTGAGTACATTTTAGCTGTAATCATGTTTCTTTTTCACTTTCATTAAATGCATTAAAAACTCCAGCATTTTTAGTCAATAAACACATCCACCACCAACAATCCTTCAAAGTCTGTCTATTTATTTTTTTGCGTGTGGCAAAAACATGAAAGATTGATACTCTAATGGTGCTAATATTATAAATTCAATAATTAGTGGTTAGATCCAAGACTAATCTCATATGTCACATAATCAGCAGGATATTTTTTTCCTCCTTGTAGATGTCACAATCCTTAAAAGAACAAAAACATTTATAAACGGTGCTGTTCTACAAAACAAACAAGCAAACGCTAATTTGACAGGCAATACCGCAAATTGATGATTATCTTGAAGTGTTGGATTGTATGATCTTGGTATTATTTGGGAGTTAAGATAATCCTTTGAATTAAACATTGTGTTCTGACATAAGACCCTGTTAAAAATGCAACCAACATCTCTTCCGTTATCACAGATGATAATTGAGCCAAGTCCCCCACATCAATCCCAGCCTAATGGAAAGTTACAGCACTTATTGCATTCCTTTTCTAATCTTATGTCCACCTCTTTCATTTGCAGGCTAACAGGATGTTAATGTGAACACAAAGCAGTTTCTCCACCTTTATGGTTACACTATGTCTCGGATTCCTAGCCCTAACTTGAGTCGAGCAGATAACGCTGTACACATCTAGGCTGCTACAAAGTTACAAAAACAAGTTGCTCGGGTGTCGCTTTGCTTTGCTTTACCCGGGCTGCACTAAAGGGACTCGACTCCATAAAGGAATTCCGACGATAAATCACAGAGCACAGCAGCCGGACACGCAGCTCTATCCCGGGGCACAGACACTTCGACCCGACGAAAGCGTCAACAATAACGCTAGCTTCCCCCCGGATCACGCTGCCCGACGAGGCAAACCGAAAGCCGCGCCGAGCCTCCACCGTGCCGCCGGGGCTTTGTGTTTCCAGCCGGGAGAGTCGGGCCGAGAAAAGCTGGCCTCATCTCCGTCTGCGCCAGACACGAGCCCCGGCCTCTGAGACCGAGCGGCGGAGCTTCTCCGAGCTGTAGCAGCCAAACAGGAGCAACCCCGATCGGGCTCGCCTTGTGTGTCGATGTACTCACCTTGTTTAAATAGATTTTGCTCCGGGCGGGAGCTGGCTTGGTTGAATACGGCTTTTAGAGCACGCTGGGAGCAGGTCGTCGCTTCGGCTCGCTGTCGGCTGTGTTGTGGAAGCGGCACAGCGGCGGTCTCGGCCGGGAGAGATCGGGTAATGTGAGAAAGCCCCTCTCTTTCTGCAGCTCTGAGCACCGGCAGTAGCCCATAACTGTCTTCAGGAGGCGCCAGCGCGGCACATTTTTCCTTTCATATGCGCATGCAGGCACACTGAAGTCCTCAGGAGCATTGGTTTATCTGCATCCGCTCCTCGTCACTGCTCAGATTATTGGGGCCTGGACATGCTGTGTGTCCTACTATTATGGGAAAGCATATATCGCAAATGAATGCTGGAATTACCCCCAAAGTTGTTGTTTTTTTTTTTTTTTTTACATTTGTGTTTCTCTTGAAAGTACGTTCATATACAGACTAAGTCAGGGGCGCCACCAGAAAGTTTCAAAGGGGGCTACCAATACTTCGTATGTCAGCAAAGTTTTCATAAAGCCAGTTTGTCAATATAACTTTATATCTGTTTTTTTGTTGTTGTTTGTTTGTTGCATTTTGTTTTCACATGGTACTTTTTTGCAAAAGTACCATGTAAACAAAGCCAGCTGGGTGACGACAGACATGACGGGTGTGGGAGAGCACATACCTGGAGAAAACAAACTTTGGAAGTCCTACTGTCTGAATTTCTGTTGTCCATATTTGTGCTGTAATTACAACTGCAATACCATGTTGAATGTCAAGAGCAGCTCATTGAGTGCAGGTTTTGCAATGTGATATATCTAATGTTGGAACAGTGCCAGCAAATGTGTTCTGCAAGCTGAATGAGACGAGATGCTCTGCGTACCCTGACCCACAACATGCTGGCAGCAGCATCGCTAAGCAGAAAACCAAGGATGAGGTACGATTTCAGCACAACCAGGTCATGCAGTAGTAGTGCTAGCAACACTGAAGGGCTCCTTTTTACCATAGTTTTATTTTTCCTGTAGATGGTTCAGTGTGTATTCACTGCATACCGCACCAGAGTTTATTTGGAAGCGGACTGAGACCACCTCAAAAAGTGGGTTTTGGTCCATTTGCATAGGGTTAGAATTAATGTCATTTAATTATAATGAATAGTGCTTTTATTCAGCTGAAAGTTCATGTTCATGACTGCATAATATGAAGTTATCATGAAATACAATGACAGAGAATATTCTGATTTGAAAAAGGAAAAAAGAAAATGGTTCTTTTCTTTTTTTTTTTCTTTTTTTTCTTCAAGTCATAGCAACTTTCATCTGAACAGAAATAAAACTGGCATGATTATTTTTGAACTTAAAGAGGAACAAGCAAGAGTCAGTGCACAGTTGCAGTTATTACAGCCACTACTGAACAGGCCCAAAATTTGTGTCTTCATAAGTCTGTCTGAAAAGTCGATCGGACAGCTGCAGGCGATCCAGAACACTGCCCCAGTTCTAAGGTCCTTACACTGGCTCCCTGTAGCTCAGAAAATAGACTGTAGAATCACTGAATGGCTTGTCACCAAAATACATTAAAGACCTGTTGTTATTATATCGACCTTCCAGATCACTCAGGCCTTCTGATTCAAGTCTACTCTGCATCCCTAGAATCGGATTTATACACAAAGAAGCAGCATTTAGACTTTATGTTCCAATATTCTGGAACAAACTTAAAGAAAACTGCAAAACTGCTGAACCCTGAGTTCCTTTAAATAGCAGCTACTTATTATTTATAGCTCTTCCTTATTTTGCTATTGTAATGTAGTGTTTTTTTTTTTTTTGTTTGTACATGGTCTAATGTTTTTATAGATAAAGCCCTATTTCTGAAATGTGTTATACAAATAAACCTCACTTAAAGAAGATGAACACAAGGTTCTAACATACCTAAACAACAAACCTTGTGACTAAAGAGGTGTGTGTTTTTCATTACTAAGAGATTAAATCCCAGACAAAGTCTTCCTTGAAAACAGCTCTGGCTGTCTCATCCATGTCACATGGCACTTTGGAGAGCGTCACATGACTTTTGGAGAAGGAGATTCCCAGGACTTTTATTTTGGTGCCATAATAAAATGAGACCAAAATTGTTTTTCTATTTATTCTGTGTCATTATAGTATTATTACAGTAAAACCGACAGTTGTCAAGTCTCTGTTGCAGACTATTTTGACAGAGAGAAGACTTTGGCAGCTCCCTGGGCTTGTATCTAATAATCTCTGCCCTTTGACTCCACAACCTTCCTCTAAACTTAAGTAAACTTCCTGCGGCTGTAGTCTTTGACATAATTTGCCCCTCTAATCTGGGGTTTACACAATAAAGACATTCTGACCTGAATTGAGCCAGGTGGACGGATCAATGGCAAGTGGATGGATAAATTAAAAATAGACGACATTACCTCTGAGGGATCTGTGAATCCATCTCTTCCTCTTGTTTATCACTTGCATGAAAGTTGAATCAGTAGTTGCATGCTGAATGAAAGGAAAAAGAATCCTCAAATGATATGTAAAATTGTACAATAGGATGTTAGTTTTGACTTTGCTAAATGTATTTCTCCTGTATTTACCTAATAGTAACCCATTAAAATTACGTAAGTAAATATATCTTTCACATTCTTGGTCTAAGCAAACTGTTGTGTCAATGTGAATTACTCCTGTAATTACTCCTTATATTTTAGTTATTCGTGTTTGTCTTGAAATGTTTATTTGACTAACACAACGAAGTATACCAATAAATTGTTTATTAAGATGTTAAGAAGTGAGTGCTAAACCATAAGTTGAGAAAAGAATTTAAAACTACCCCAATTTCTCTCTAATAGCTAAACTTAGCTTATATAACCTGTCACCAATTAACAGCTTGTCATTTTTGTCTGTTCTGCTGCATTGTTGTACATTATCAGAAAAAGAAGAGGTCTAATAAAAAATAAGCTCCTATGAACACACTGCTCTGCCAATGCCCCATAAGGTTTTTCATTCATTCATTCTCTCTCTTTCAAAATATATACAAATATGTAGACAGACGGATAGGAAAAAAATATTAGAATTAGTCATTTTCCTATTTGTATTACATTTTTATAACAATGGATAAGGTTACTTTTATGAATTCGTTCTTATAAAAATTGACATGTAATGTGATTTTAATTCAACGTTTCAAATAGTCATATTTGTACAATTATGTTGAAACCAGAGCGACACCTGAAGGCAAAGTCAGGTACTGCGGCTGTAATTTCTCTAGCTTTGAGCTGCTTAGCTGAGAAGTTTGGCTTACACTTTCCAAAATGGCGACCTCCCTAGGCTCTAACACCTACAACAGACAGAACTGGGAAGACGCGGTATGTCGAATCAGTGTCATGTTTTTCTACAACAGTGAGTAGGAATGAATGAAATATGTAGCAGCCAAAACTCAACGCTTAGTAGCTCTTAAAACCACCTCAGTCTGAGTAGTAGTTTCCGCTAGCCATTGTCGGCTAGCTATTGTAGCGTGGCTGCTATCTTGTTTAGCGTCTATCTGTATGTCGCTGTTGGCTACTATGTGAATATTCATTGAATAGAGATGAAAACTAGTCTATTGTCTCAGCGATAAACAAGCAAACAATAACTTCCCAGATCGATCTCTAAAAAAATATCTTGGGATTTCATATGAATACGGGCTGTATTAGAGCTAGCTACTTAAGCTAAAAAGGTTAGCGCCAGGAGGCTGACAGGGCTAAAATAATCGCAATCCGGTAAAATCTTACATTCAGAATTTGTATTTAAAATACTGACCTCACAACTTTTTAGTGGTATTACAATCTAGTAAGATGGATTAATAAATTTAACTTAGAAATGTAAATATAATATCCGCGTGGCCCTCGGAGGGAAATACCTAAGCTAACAGTTTGGCATTAGTACCAACTTTTCAGATAAACCAGCTAAGTAAGATCTCGAGTTTTAGCCTGTTAAAGCTAGTTTAGGGCATAAAACACAACAGTACTTTTTGCTCGCTTGTTGTAGTACTCGATACAGCAGTAAATACGTTGTTTTTAGCGACCAGGAGTTTGACATCTTAGTTTTTTTTAAAAACACCAGACTATTAAGGTTGTAACCTTAGAATATGTAGTTGACATTTTAAATCACTAGAGCCGCTTATATTTAGATGTTTGGCTGATGGTGTGAAATGGATGGATTAAATCCTGGTCATGTTCAGCTGCAAGCACTTTGACTGAAACAGCATCCTTCAACAGATGGCAAAGTGGGAGAGAGCTTGACTCAGGACTCGTTCTGTTCACACATTTGAATATGCCTCAATACTGAAGCAAAAAGTGAGCTCGAGAGTATTTACACAATATGAATAAATCGACAGGTGAAACGTATACATTAATTCTGGCTTTGCTAAAGACACAGAATCCTGGTCCATAGTGGAGATATAGAAAAATGTGGTTGTTTTCTTTCACAAAGAAGATCCATTGTGTTTTTTCTGTTACAGGATTTCCCAATTCTGTGCCAGACATGTTTAGGGGAAAATCCTTACATCCGTATGGTAAGATTTTATGTTCTGGATGTTGTGCTAACTGAACTCATGCTTATAGCTCTAGAGGTGTAAGCATGTTTGTGCTTCATCTTACAGACCAAGGAGAAATATGGAAAAGAATGCAAGGTATGTTTTGCACCTCTGACCTTGTATTAGCTTCATAAACCAACATTTTGATTGTAAGAACATTCCTGAGGTTTTCATTTTCGACCATCAGATCTGTGCTCGGCCCTTCACCGTGTTCAGATGGTGCCCGGGCACACGGATGCGTTTTAAGAAGACGGAGGTCTGTCAGACCTGCAGTAAAATGAAGAACGTTTGTCAGACATGCCTTCTTGACCTGGAGTATGGTGAGGCTTTGATTGTCTGCTCTAAGTTTGACCAGTGTGACATGTTTTACCGTGTTTTATCTTGTGGTTGGCAGGTTTGCCTATCCAGGTCAGAGACACCGGCCTCACTGTTAAAGACGAGATTCCCAGGTCTGATGTGAACAAAGAGTACTACACACAGAACATGGAGAGAGAGGTAACCTTGCAAAATAACTGGTCTTTAAAACAAGTTTTTATAAATGCAGTAGCTATAATTAAGCGAAATATTTATTTTCTCCTAATTTTTGTACATATTTTACCACGTAGTATCAGTGTGTGAATTTTTTAAATTTCCTTTCAAGCCACCAGAAACACTTCAGAGGATCAGTTCAATAATGATTTTCCTGTTAATATAATTAGTCAAAATTGCTTTATTCTCCAATTTGTCATTTGTTTTGCTGACTTTTCAGTTCTCAGTGATTGATTCTGTTTAAATATGTGTTTACAGATAGCCAATTCTGATGGCACTCGACCGGTAGGCCAGCTTGGAAAGGCTCCAAGCTCCAGTGATATGTTACTCAAATTGGCCCGAACTACACCGTATTACAAGAGGAACCGGCCTCATATTTGCTCCTTCTGGGTGAAGGGGGAGTGTAAGAGAGGAGAAGAGTGTCCCTACAGGTGGGCTTCATGGCTAAATCTTATGTTATTTTTGTTTTTTTTTACCTTTAGGCTTTCTTTGTGATCAACTACAATCACAAAGAATTGTAGAATTGTCATAAATGAAACCTATTTTAAAGCCTACTCTTGCTACTTGGTAAGTTGAAGATTTTAAAGTCTTTTTGCTTGTTTACAAAGCTCTCAGTAGTTCTAGCTAGTTTATCTTGTTTTTCAGATTTTTTTTTATTTTTATTGCATGAGCCCTCCAGAACAATCTTTTCTTCAGGTAGCACGTTTTTAAATATTTCAAAAGTCAAAACTAACACAGACAGGGAGACATTTGTTTACCATTTGTTGACCTAGGGCCTTGAATGACTTTCCTGAAGACATAAGAATGGATTAAAGTATTGCTGTTTTTCTGAATAAAATAATAACATGCTTTTTTTATTATTTAATTTTTTATACTTTTATCCCTAGACCTTTAATTCTTAGTCAGTTCAAAACTAGTTCTTGTTTATTTATTTTGTTATACGAATAATTTTTATTTCTATAGTTTCACTTTATAATATTGACTGAACACTACACACAAGAAAAGCATTTTCTTGTGTGTAGTGTTCAGTCTGACATTTAATTTCTATCTTTGTGGTACATTCTTTTGTCTTATTTTATTTTTACCTGCAGGCACGAGAAGCCTACAGATCCTGATGACCCTCTGGCTGACCAGAACATTAAAGATCGTTACTACGGCATCAATGACCCAGTTGCTGACAAGTTATTGAAGCGGGCTTCAACTATGCCCCGATTGGACCCACCAGAGGACAAATCCATTAGCACTCTTTACATAGGCGGCCTGGGAGATACAGTAACAGACGGAGATCTCAAGTCAGTATTTTATTGCAAGTGCTGTTGCAACTTCAAATAGTGAATTTTATATTCATAATCTTTAGGTTACATTATCTTTTGTTAAGCAAACTTTTTTTTTTTATCACTACAGGGGTCACTTCTACCAGTTTGGAGAAATTCGCACCATTACTATAGTCCAAAGGCAGCAGTGTGCCTTCATCCAATTCGCCACTCGGCAGGCAGCAGAGATGGCTGCAGAAAAGTCCTTTAACAAACTAATCATTAATGGACGGAGACTCACTGTCAAGTGGGGAAGGTAAGTCGCTTCTGAACTCCCGTGCAGCCGCACCGAGCAGAGCCACTTTGAAGGATGTGCTATGATGTGCTTGTTAAATGCCAGGTGCTTTTCAAGGAGAATGGGTGTAGCAGCCTGAGCTAATCCCAGCATTGCTGTTACAAGTGTCAGTAAATTGGTAACTACAAGGCTGTTAAGAGCCCTGTAGTTACTATTACTGACACATTGAGAGTTGGCTGGAGATTGTCTATGGCGAATACTGCTTTCAGCTGCTACACTCTGTTTAATAAACTGGCGTCTAATGCAGATGCTGTGACTCTCTAGGTCTCAGGCAGCCAGAGGAAAGGATGGAAAGGAGGGAGTGAGTGAAATGGGAACCAGATTGGATCCTGTGCCTGGCCTGCCCGGAGGTGAGTGCATATTTGAGTATACATGTACGATTCAAATGATTAATCGTCATGAATCGATTATTTAAGTAGTCTTCAACTAATTTAGTAATAAATGTATCATTAACTAAAGTATACAAACTCTAAAAAGGCTACTTGCTGATAAAGCAACATACTCAGAGCAGTAACTAAGTCAAAACTACAAAAATATGCACATTTTGTAATTGAGATATAAAAAAAAACTTGGTCTGTAAATATGTTCTACCTAGAACTTAATAAATCAAGCAGAAAGGCCTGAGCTTTTCACACGTTGATGGTAGAAGTATTTATTTAGCTTCAGATGCATCCTTTGCTACAAATGATCTAGCATACACTTGTGGAAGGCTATCTTATGGCATCATGTTTAAATAAGGAGTTTGTTTATTTGGATATTGTAAAACATTTCTAATATTGTACAAAATGTGGCAATTTTCTTTCCAGATTAATCGTTAATACTCAATAACGGAAATAATCGTTAGATACAGCCCTAATACATGTAGACCGTGACAGGCTTTGTTTCCCCTCTTTCTATCAGCACTTCCTCCACCACCAGCTCTCGATGAAGAGGCTCCAGCAAACTACTTCAACCTAGACCCAAGCTCCTCACCTGCCATCATGAACATTGCTTTACCGCCACCTCCAGGCATTAACCCCCCTCCACCAGGTAGAAGGAGTTCATGATTAGTGTTACTGATGGAGAGTCAATGCAGATGCCTAAGATGGTAAATTGTTTATTCTTTTCCAGGTTATGGCCCTCCAATGTTTCACCCCATGGGTCCCATGGCCCCACCTGTCCCCCCTCCTATGACAATGAGACCCCCTGGTACAATCCATTACCCATCCCAGGATCCCCAGCGCATGGGTGCCCACTCGGCACACGGCTCACGCCACACCGAATAGCTGCGAGAGTGGAGTGACATTGGGCTGTGATTAGATTTTTCTGGCTTTCTCATGTCAAACCTGGTTGGTTGCGTGCATGTTCAAGGCTTCTATGGGCCAGAGGACTGCTTCCAGAATAAACACGCTGCACAGGTATTAGTTATCTCCTGTTAATACAACCTGCAGAGTTGCAAATGAATTCTGTGCCATGAGAGGTGACAGTCAGAGTTTAACTCGATGACTTTGGTTGTACCAGGGAATATTAACTATAGCAAACAGTTAAAACAGCCTCTGGGCATGAGGCCGATATGACCAGGACCACATGGAACCTTTGTACATATAAGAACTTAGTCTTTGGAGTAAATTTGTTTCTGTCTCATTTTGCTTTTTTTCACCTGGAGTTGAATACTGAGAAGTATTTTTAAATCTGTTCATTTTCATTTAGTTTGAGTTTTTTTTTTTATTGGACACCATCTCAATTTTGAACATCATATTGACTTTATTGTAAAATTTTCTTTATATATTTTCACTTCTCATTAAAATGACACCCTTGTCAATAATTATATTCTCGTACATTTATTACTACATATTGTTTATGACTGTATTCACAGAACTAAATTCACAAAATAAAAACAAGAAAGGACACATGGGTTTTGATGAGCTAAAATATGTTGGGATAATTTCATACAGTACCTTGCAAAAGTATTCATTTCCTTTGAACATGTTTACATTTTGTCACAACCATGAACTTTATTGCAATGCAATTTTTATACACTGATACAACACTTATGTGTGAGATGGAAGGAAGTTGATAGGTGGTTTTAAACTCTTTTTACAAATAAAATCTGAGCATGTGTTTCTGATCGGCCACCTTGTACTGCAATGACAGAAATTAGCTTTGCACATCTTGATATTGATACTTTGCCTACTCTTTGTAGCTCAGTCAAAATAGATGGAAACTATCTGCAGATGGCAATATTCAAATTTTACAACAGAGTGTCAACTAGATTCAGGGCTGAGCGTTGACTGGACTGTTATAAACACATGAATATGCTTTAATCTAAACCATTAAAGTTAAATATTTAGGATCTATTCGGTTTCTATATGCTAGACAAAAATAGCTTTGTCTCAGCATGAGATTGGTGGTTAGGTTTCCACCAAAAATAGCTTTTTGATTGTAGATGATATATATATATTGCATGCCTGATCTGACCAGAGCATGGTCTTCCATGCTTCCTTTATTCACTACTTGGAATCTTTAGCTCCCTTTCCTGCTGCTCTTCCTTAAAGGCCAGATGTACAGTGCATGACCTATTGTTGCACTGTGAATAGTTTCTTTCACCTGAGTTATCACCTCTGTAGCGCTTCCACTTCTACTTCTCTGAATCATACTCCTCTCTTATGGCCTGTTGGCTTAGGTAGACAGCCATGTCTTGATAGATCACCTTTTACATTTTCAGGAGGTGGGTTGATCAGAGCTCTGTTGGACGTACAAAAACTTGGGATTTAGTTTTACAACCTATCCCTAGTGGAGGTGAATACTTCTACAAGGCATTGTGAACCTGTGACTGTGCCCATCACCGCCTGCCTCTGTATGCTCACAACACTCATTAGTGGCAAACTAGTGTTATGCTGGAGTCTTATTTTTTTTTCCAACTTCTCCTTTCGATTGTTGCAATTAACAGAGGGACCGTTTCAAAGAGAGAGGCTTGTGCTTCAGATTTTATCTCATAAAGACACTCATAGCTCATTAGATTCAGGGCTGTAGTCTATTCCCCATCCTCTCGGCGCTCTGTTGAAGTTTGGCCGTCGACACATGCGGTCTAGGGCGACGCTGGGAAGCTTCTGGGGCTCCACGGCCTCAAAGCCAATAACTGGGATGACTCTCTTGCTGGCCATTGTGCCGCCAAATGGCATCGGAGTTCTATAAAAAGGGTGGGGGGAAAAAAGAGGGTTATATCATGTAGCTCTGCTTAAGGTAGCAGGGAAAATCTTTTACATGACACATGATATGCACTGCTTCAAGCAAGATTTTTATTTTTTTTTGAACACACCAGGGTTTAACACCATTAAAACTGGATGCGCCCTGAACTCAACCTCTCTTCCCGATGATAAGACTTCAGCTTTAAGATGCTGTAATTTCATAATAATCTTAAGGATGTAAGAGGATCTCTCCACAGGGGTTCAGTTCCTTACAGGCGGACTGAATCTGTTTGACTGACAGCGTTTCTTTCAGTTTGTCTTGCCTGCCGGCCTCATCTTCCCATCTGCCTTGGCTTCACATTTGCTCTGTCTTGCACGTATGTCATGTGAAAGACGACTCCCTTTTCGTGCGCTATATGTCTTATTGGGTCATGAAAGCTTGTAGACCCCTCTCCCCTCCTTCCTGTGGATCATCTGTCAAGGCCCAGAGATGAAAATAACCATCACGCTGCCACAGTCCAAGGAGGTGAAAGCCAGACACTGGATTCATTTTCAACCTGTGGAAACATGGACCGGAGCCGGGGGAACAGATGATAGTGGATCTCTTTGGTTAGGTCATCTACGGGTCTATTTGGAGATAGACGGGCCTCAGCATCCATGCTTAAAAACGTATGTGTTTGATTCACTTGCAGAGACCTATCAGGTGATGGAGGAAAGGACTTACCTGTTGAAGCACCTGTAGTTAGCAGGTTGTAGTCTTTGTGGGGGTTGTGGCAGCTGGGTGTTGAGCGTATTCAGAAGCTCTTCGCTGCCTCCCAAAGCTTCCCTCCATGGGGAGCAGTAGGATTTGGGGATTACTGTTGTGTTGAACTTCTCATGTGGAATTTCCTTTAGGGGCCCAGAGTAGCCTGGCCAAGAAAAAAACGTGATAGCAGTGAAGCAGGAGCCAACCCAAAGTAAAGTTAAGGATGTGTTTGAGTAATTTTCAATACTTTCAGTTGAGAAACTGTTCAATTAAATTCAACCCCCACCCTCTGAATAAAAATAACATGCTGTTTCGAAGCGCATAGGGATAAAAATTTACATACAAATCTCTCTGATGTCACTCCTGTCAGCAATAAGAATGACAGTAATGAGATCTCAGTGTGAATCCCTGATAATAAACGGAGCTTAGTTGCTCATCAGTCAGACTGGAAGCAGTGCTTTCTGCCAGGCCAAATATACAACAGCCCTCAGCAAAGATGCTCACAAGATAATTGCTTTCCACAAACTGCCAGCTCCCCTGGCTCTGATTATAATAAAACAAATTAATGTGCTGGGAGTGCGATTGGAAAGGTGAGTTCTGGCATATCATGGTGCAACAGTGTCCATGCATTCCTCAAGCGCTGGCAATGCTGAAAGCCAGTCTGAGCTTGTGGCAGCCCTTTCTTTGCAGCATGTCACCATTTACCTGGAGCCAGGACATTGGGATTGCCCTTCTTTGCTACAGTCTTCTGAAGGTTCATGACCAGGCTGTGCTTACCGGGGATGGAGAAAGCCTGGTTCTCTTTTCCTCCCTGCGGCACGGAGACTGACTGCAGGGGGGGACTGAGTTCAAGATGAGCCTACAGGATACACACTGATTAAGGTTCCTGTAAATGTATCTAACCCTCAAATGGCAATACAAGACCGGATTTATACTTTGGCTGTAACAGTGATGCTACTCTGCTTGAAACAGCAATTGTGGGAAAGCTTATCAAATGTTTAACCTCGGGAATACAGCATGCAAACCAAAGACATCCACTCATCAAATACTAACTGATGCACACCTGAGTTTAATGTATATTTGTATTTTTTTTTTAATTTGAATATTTGATTGGAACATAGCTAAAAAAAATCTGCCTTGTTAATAAGCTACCAAACAACATTTAGAGCCTCGTGGGATAAAGCAATACAAAGTAGTTTGCAATTGTGAAGTAAAAGGAAAATGACACATGTTTTTCACTCCAGTGCATGCCACACTTCTAAAGATCAGCTTGGAATTCATTTGTGCAGTCTTATTAAAGATTCTCTATTGCATTTATGTCCGCACTTGACTGGACTAAACTAACACATGACTAAGCTTTGACCTAATCATTTTCAGGAGAACCTCCACCCTTAAATCATTTGCAGCCTCTTGTTTCCACCAATTTCCCATCAACTCTGATTAGCTTCACTGTCCCTACTGTGACAAAAAATACCCACAGTATGACGTAGCCATCACCATGGTGGCGGTGATGGACAGACTTAGTTTTCTACCACAAATAGCATTTTGATCACAATGTTCAACTTTGGTTTAATTTGACTGGAGTACTGGAGCTTGCTGTGTGTGACATAACGCACTACAAGCTGAGAAAGGAATAATGGTTTTCTTCTGAGCCACACATCAGCTCTATTCTATATTGTTCATTGGTTTCACCATACTTAACTTTAAATGTGTGGAGGTTTAGAGAAACACATCATTCACTTTGAACAAAAAAGCAAAACAAATAGTTTATGAGGTGGGATACAGGTGAATTTTAACATTTATGTCAAATTCAAAACTTGGTCACATAATGTACAGAACAAGAAATCTACCAAAAAATATAAGAACTTTTTCTGAAATAATGGCAAGGCAACTTTATTTATGCCTCACCTTTTGGCCAAAGGCAACTCAAAGTGCTTACACTGAGGCAGGCTACTAGTCAAGGGCAAAGTTAGATTTTAAATGGCAATATTTTAGGAGACAGTTTGCAGAAGATGTAGTCTATATAAAAAGGAATTAATTGTATAGGTTAATTTGAGGATAATGTAGACTGGATAATGGTGAGATGAAGGACAAATGTAAGTCTAAATAATGTGGAAAATACTGAGATATTCTTGCCCTAAATGCATCATTTATACTGGATGAGTCAGATAAGGGTAGGATTTAGCAAGCACTGGCTTCTCCCTGCTCCTTTTCAAGCTGAATAAGAAAGTTTTATTTTATGTTTGACTATTATTCTTATTTAATATATTTATTAGATTTTTTTCTGTGTAAATGAAATAAATATTTTATCCATTCTTTTAGTCTTCTTTATCCTCTCCCATAAAGACCAGATTTATGGAGTGAACAACAAACTCTTAGAATTGTTTATTTGGAGCAAAAAGAATGAAAACTATGTGTTATTTTTCTCTCAAATCATAATAATAATGCTCATTGTGTTGTTTACCACATAAACTCTCAGGAAAAAAGAATACTTTAGCATTTTACAATGTGTCTGTTCTTTTCTATTTCTTACATTGGGGTTATAAGGTCCATTGGCAGCGTTCTCTAATGTAAACTTCTCGGCTCTCCTCTGTCTCTCCTGAAACATGCGAGAGCCTCGATTGGAGGAAAGATTCAGCTCTTCCATCATCACGTCTTTTGGTACACTGATCTTCTTCCCCAGGTTCAGACCTGTCAGAAGGGAGCACAGTAGTCAGTGATTCACTGACTCATTCTGTGTGTGAAATGCATACTTTAATTTATTTGTGGCTTTTAGGTTGCCACAAATAAATAGAAATTATCATGTTAAATCCTTTGCAAGAGCTTATAAGAACTAAAAGTAATCTGTAATGTGTTTTCCCCTAAACCAACACTTAACCCGAACAGTAAGTGGGCATGTAACTCATAACAACAAGCATGGCATATTTTAAACTTCATCTAACGGTTCATCCATCCCTCATGCATCAGAATTAATTATTTGGCTTAGGTCAACATGTGCTCTTTAAAATTAAATCTATGGTAGTTAATGTAAATCTATGTCTTTATTGTTGCCTTTTATAAAGAGTTTTCCTATTAAGCCTTTGTCCATATAATAATTGTAATGCATTATTTGTTATGGGGCTGAAAATTATTGGTTTTAAGTTCAGTCATCCTCTATTTGTGCCTCTAGATTCCTTCAATGTTTTACTTCTATTCATTGTACAGTAACACATATGTAGAAATCCTGTTAATTTTTTTTTATTTTTTTTGATTCATGTTGTTTTTGTATCATTACTTATTTATCCACTCATATGTTGAAGGTTCCCTGTCCATTTTGTTCTCAGAACACAAACTGATTTTTTTTTACTACTCAATAAGCCATTTGAGTAGTATATTTCTTGCCTTATCCTTTCTTGAAGGGCTTTGCTTGTCTTAAATGCCAAACAGTTTTTTTTTTATTTCCAAATCAAACAACAGGATTAAAAATGCTTTTTTTTTGGCTGTCTGAAATCATATAAAGATTTGAAAAAGCACCAGTACTTCCAAATTTAAGTTGATACATTTGAATCAGCTTTAACTCCAACAATTTACAGGAAAGCAGAAAGGAAAAAAAAAGACACTTGGCAAGTCATGAAGTCCCAAGTGCTCTCCTTGTTTCTGTCAACATGAAACAGCTGAGCTGGACTGATATTTGAAAGTTAAAGCATGTGTGCCGTCACTAAGTATCCATGCAGTTTTTGCTCAGGGGGTCCCTTCTTAGGTTGTATTGCGGCATGATGGATGGCCTGAAATAGCCTCGAGATGATGTCAAGTGGTGTGTAATGTTTGTTGTGCTCTAGAGTTAAATGGGAAACTGGGCATATAAATAGGATCTTTGGATGAAAGACTTGTGTCAGAGCAGATGGTCCTTTTTACTCGTACATGATAAGTGTTGGGAGAAGTCTGGGCCCATGCCACCCTAGAGGAGCTGCCTTTGATCAGCCTGTGTATAATTCAGCGGTGGGAGTCACGTTTTGCTGAGTTTAGGAGAATAATTTTCAAAGCCTTACTAGCGGATGGGACGGGAGTAGCAAACAGCCAGCTGGGATGGTCCCAGCTGGCCATCCACACATTACCACTCCAAGGATTTCAGAGTATCAGTGTCCACTTGTTTCCAAGAAGAGAAGCTACACACTTTGATGTTTGGTTCAGTTACACCTGACACACCCAGCTGTGATCTCACTTTATGTCTGGCAGAAGAAGGAGTTAAATAAATTGTAGCCTTTTTAGTGTTAAGTTGTTATATGTGCTCACAGGCAGCTCTGGTTCAAGTCCATCGTTACGTTGACCTGTTCAGCTTTAGCTCTTTAGATTTACAAACAATAATCTTCAGGACAGAGACAGACGAGTTTATGTATTTTTTTATTATTTTTGAATCGACGATTTCCATATGCAGTTCAATCTCTATAAAAAATAAATAATTTTCCATTAATTAAGCTCCAGTAGCAACATCATCTTAGCCAGCTGTGGTGTACAGCCATGTATCCTCACAGTTTGGAAAGTTTTTAAACTGCATAACATAAAATATTCCTACTGACCTGACGTGGACATAAGGTCCTAAAAAGTTGTTTGAGCTGCAACAGAAAGAGGACTTCTTTGTGTTTGTGTGCTTTTTCTGCCCTTCTGGCCATATTGTCCCAAAAACCAACAGTGAACATAAACCCCTTGTGTCGCTCCTTTAAGGCCTTACCTCCTCTGGCCTCCTGAGACAGAGTTTTGGCTTGCAACATCCTCTGCCTCGTCAAGCCATCCACTCCAGAATGCATCTCCAATGGTTTTCCCTTAATCATGATCAGCTATATAATAAATATTCATTTGTTTATTTATGTGTTTCGAAGATGATAGAAATATAAAATCACACACATGAACAAAGAATGCAAAAGACATATTTTTGTACCACAATAATCTTGACATGCTCGAAAAGGAGAAGAGGCAAGAAACTTATGAACTCCTACGTTCATAACCACACAAACTCATATGCCTCAATTTACATCTACACATTGGTACTAATCCTTGCACATATTTCTATATCTTGTGAAAATGACCTCCTTATATTTCCTTTCAAACTGTATTAAATTTTGACTTTGTTTTATCTCCTCATTTAACTTGTTCCATAATTTTATACCATGAATTGAAATACAAAAGCTCCTTCCTGTTGTACATATGTTACAAAACTTTTGAGTAACCCCTAAAGTTATATCCTCCTTCTTTTACAAAAACATGTTATATATTTGCTCAGGAAACAGTTTATTTAATGCCTTAAACATAATTTGAGCAAATTAAAATTTTTAAAATGGGATTTGTGTTACATAAATACTGAATAATAGAGCAAATCTTTTTAACAGTTTCAAGAAGAATGACATTATTGTCGGTGCCAAAAATTTGCATCAGGTATAAAGTTGTATATCAGTTCTAATTTTATTTAATGACATATGCATGTTGTTAGCTAACATTTCTCTGATCAGATAATGTCAAAAATTACACATGGTGGATACAGAATACTTTGTTAAGTCTAATGTGCCTCATGTCAAAGCGTACAAATGATTAGAAAGCCTTTATTTGCAGCCTTACCTGTGTTTCCTTCTCGTTTTCTTCTGGTTTTGTTCCTCGTCCCACTACAGATCTGGGATGCTTCTCCGCTCAACTCGGACACTCCTCAACCCTGAAGGAACAGACTGTATAAAACTCATCTCAGGATGCCTCCGGCACTTACCTCACTGGGTTTATTTTAGCAGAGAGCTAAGGCAGTAAGGACAAAATGAGGGGGTGTTTTTGTGGGGTTATAAAAAGGTGATTAAGGGGTGGGGGCAAGTGCAAAGATTTACATCCTGACCTCGAGCTGCTTTGATTGTAAAAACCGGATCGCCTCCTGCTTGTGTGAGTTTGGAGCAGTTGTCCAGATGCTATCAAAGGAAGGCCAAGCATTTGGCATACCCACTGCAAACATAGATGCAAACAAACACACAAGTATTTTTGTGGAGGCACCTTTGAAATTGTGAAATTGATGAGGTAGCTATCATCATCATCATTGCTGTGTTTTTTTGTTTAGGACCAGAAGTTGAACTAAGCAGCAGTTTGGTCCTCCATTTTATGACCTTTCCTCCCCTGAGTTGTTGGGATTACACTGCTCTCAGTTGTTCATTGGGTGTCAAGCAGCAAAACAGGCCAGCATATAACAAATGCAGATTAACTCCAAATTTGCTTTAGCTTCGCCTTTTAAGTAATGACTTTTACATTTGGTTGCTCTGTTTAAACTCAAGTGAGTTTTTTTTAATCACATTGTATATTCTCACAAATTGATTCCCTGAACTCAGCAGAAGCCTAGTGGGAAAAACTTTGTCTTTATCTCTGCTGAGATTGGAAATTGATTTTACCCTTGCCTACCTCTATCTCCCAGTGGGAAGCCTCCTGGCCTCGGAAAGTAAACGTTATGTCATCCTTAGTCACAAATATTCGTCTGCTGATGCACAAATGAGGCCGAGAGGCGGCTGCTCTTTAATGGTTTATTAAGGAGAACTGCTTAGTAGAGAAAACATTTTGACAAAGAACATTCCACCTTCTGTGCAGCTCTGCCTTTGTGATCAAACTGAATCAGTCACTTCCCCTTCAGCTTATTCAGACTCATTGTTTAGCAGTTTGTGACACATGGAGTTATTATGTTCACGACAAATCACTGTTGAGTTTTCAATGTTTGAGAAAACGACTTCTGAGAAGTGAGGGGATAACCAGAGGGAAATAAAACACACATTCTTCCAATCACTGTGAGGATTCCAATGCATTTATAAGGCTCTACAAAGGTAAATATTTCATAAAATATTAATTGAAAACATTGGTGTCACCAACCTCAGGCGTCATAAATTGGGCACATAAAAATTTCATTTTCATTCCTGATAAATATGTGAGGCCTTAAAATAAATTAACATTTTATTGTAGTGATATAATCCAACTCTCTTTTTTTATTTTTAAAGTCTGACTTTAATTTTGACTAGCAGGGGAAGAAATCAACACTAAAAAAGAGCTGATTTGAACAAAATCACTGATTCCATTAGAAATTGTACAAGCAATGCATGCTTTTAAGAAATTTGCTTTGATGTCTGGCTTGCCACTATTCTTTAAACCTTCAATTATGATTTTATTAGGCCTTAATAATTGCCAATACAAACACAAAGTAACAATTAAACAAAATAGGACGTGTTGCTTCAAAAAATATTTTCTTCTGTATTTATAAACTAAAATATTTATGGTCACATTCTTGCCAGATATTGCATGGGGCCTCAGTGAAGCATGGAATAACCAAGATGGTCTTTACTGACAGCGATGAGTGCCGACTTTATAGACATTCCCATGCCAGTCATACTAAATATGACAGAGGAGGCTCCTTATTTCCCCGGATGAGGGGCAGCTTACTGACAGCCTCTAACAGATATGTAGCTTGACCATCGCACTGCATGCTATAAAAAGGCACTTTGTTGACATTGGAGCCCACACGCATGCAAAGCTCTTAAACGCAACTGGCAGAAATTCAAGGTTGACGTTTGGAGGAGCTGCAGAGAGAGCACCACAAAATAACCGGCTGAGAAGAGATTGTGTATTTCATAGTGTCTTCTATTGGAATGTTATGTGATTTGTGAGCAACACAAAGCAGCACCACTGTAAAATAAATGGTAGATGAGTCAGGTTTAGTTATTTTTTGCAAATAACATCTATATCTTGGGTTTTATTCAACCCCACATTTAATATGAAAACCTCAAATAGATAATAACAAAATCACCTTATGGGTAAGCATATTTATATGTGTCCATGGGTCTCTATGCTATCCAGTGATGGATTGGCTCTCCGTCCCACTGAAGAGAGGCACCAGCCCCCCTGCCACCATGCCTGGACCTGCAGGTTTAGACAGTGGAGCTGTTGGGTGGATGGATGGAAAATAAGAAGAAAGTTATTCTCCTTTTGTTCAATTGCATAAATTGTAAATAAAATCCACTGACAGTTGCGGTTGGAATGAGACAACGAGAAAAAACTCACACAGTAAGAATACTTCAGCAAGGCTCTGTAAAGGATTGGTCTTTTCTTGGCTGACATCTAAATACGGTCATAATTGCAAGAGATGAGAATTTGCAATGTTTTGTCACAAGAGGATAAAATAAATAATACTGAGTTTGTTCCTGAATAAATTTGCATGTATTTAGCATACAATTTATTCACAAAAAGAATAAAGAGCTTATGTTCTTCAGTTTATCTCTGTACCAGAAAAAGAAAAACCCAAACACATACAGCATTTAGTGGAGAAAGCCAATGTGTTTGATGTCAGAGAATAAGCATATAGAAAATGAACAGGATTCTGTGTTCATGTCCCATAGCGAGCAGTGAAAACCCACCGGGCACCGACATCTGACACAAGAACAATGAGACTGAAGCGTCTGCAATAAGACCACCTTTAAAAGGATTTGCCCTGCTGGCCATGAGATAAGACCTTATTGGCTGCTTTGAGAGCAGGAGAGAGCAAAAGCTGAAAAATTAAGTGGGCCTTTTATCTCTCCGCATTGAGAGCTAAACTCATTAAAATTCATTTTGCAGCACTGAAGAAGTCATCATAATCTGAACTTTTCCTCACTGCCTTTGGGAGAACGGCTGGAAGTCAATCAGATGGGGAGTCGTCTTGACGGTGCTCAGTTTGAGCTTCAATTTAGAGCCGAATGATGTGCGAACTGCTGTGTGAGAGTCTCATCAAGGAGTCACACAGAGATGATGTCTGCATGCTTGTCAGAGAGTAGGTACCGACTAGGTAAAATGTTCACAATGAGAAATGATATAATGTACATGGATGGAATATGAATCTCTTTGATACGTGTCTACAACCCGGTATGGCACAGCAACTTCTTAACTTTCATTTTACTCTTTCAGTGAAAGAACCTGGTTTTCAAAGTGTTTTCCTCTGCAGGTGTACAAAAACTGTTTGATTTCCAGCAACATGAAGACAGCCGCAGATGAGAGACTGCAATGAGCTAATGAACTCCCGCTGAATCAGATTCCTCAGGTTAAGAGGAAAGTTTGCTCATAAATGATCCATAAGGTTGAAAAAGGAAAATATTCAGTGCTTTCTAAACGTGTGCTACATACATTAAAAAGAAGTCAATATGAATAAAAATGTCAGGTGATTCTGCAAAAGGGGCTCCTTGTTTCTGCTCTTTTGAGAATTAATTTAACATGAAAGTGTGCAGGAAGTGAAGAAACCATAAAGAAAATATGCATATAAATGCATTTTTAAAAATGTTTGATGAGGCGCTAAAAGATTTTTTCTTCCAAACAACATGATACGGAGTTGCTGTCATATAGGAGGATACAGTTCAAGTTTGTTTCCCTCCAGATTGTTATTTTTACCGACCATTCAAAATGTTTACCCTCCTGGATTGACTCTGCTTTTATCTGCCGGGGAACATTCTCACTAAGTGAAAATTGTTTTGGTTCTCTAACTTTGACCCCTGGAGATTAGGTGGTCAAAGGATCTGCAGCACATGATTATTGGCATCCCTGTTAAAGATGTCCACGAAAGCCTTAAGATTAACTTATCTGCTGTGTTTCTTGTCCATCTGCTGCTGTTGGGTTTTTGAATCTCTTTTGCATTTAGAGTTAATCTAATTCTTAATGACAGATTCCACGCAATGTGTGTAACGTTTCATCTTCTACGAGATTTTGGTAAAGATTTATGGGGAAATTTTACTAACCTTTTCAGTTTGAAAGTAGGATTTCATCTCTGCTCTCAAAACCTGTAATGTTTGCACTAAAAGCATCTGCTTTCTTTCAAATATTCTCAGACTTTCTCCTCGTGCGCAAACTTTCTCTCTGCATGGATTAAATATGCGCTTGCAAATCTCACTGCTCGCTTGCAAATAATTTTCTGCCCCTTCGCAGATCAAGGAGTACTGTCACCTAGCAACCGTTCCAGCCAATAGAATGAAAGTATTCCACTGTGTGCGCGTCATGATATCGGTTGTGCTTGTGTGGGGCTACAATAGGTAGCTGCATCTCCTTTTCCAGTGATGTATAGAAATCAATTTCAGCAAAACTGATCGCATATCTGTGTTCTCTATTCAGTATCTAGTCAGTATCTGCTTAACCCATCATAAACACTTGATCCTCATTTTACCAATAATGTTTTATATGCTTCATATTCATTACGAGAATCAACCACATCCCAAAATTTATCAAACGTTTTTTTAATTCATTGCATACATTTGCTTGGGAAGTTTCAGATGCTGTAAGATATTTATTGCAGTTTGATCTAGCCCGTGCAGTTATTTAAATATTTCTTTATACCAAGTTATCCCAATGAGCAGCTGCTCCCAGCTACTGAGCACAGCTCACAATCCAATTATTATGACCTGCTACAATCTAAAAAGCACACTTCATAAAGTATTGTCCTGTTTGCATTCGCTTGCTTCTGTAAAAGCTCCAAATCCAGAAGAACTGGAACGAGTGGAGCCACGGCTTCAAACGAAAAGGACAAATGAGTTACATACCAGAATGGGAACCCATCATCTTCTTGGAAACGACTGTGTATGAAAGGTCCACATGAGCACACGCATATACACGCGCACGCACACAAACACTATAGTGATACAGATCTTTATTAAAAAGGCTATGGCTGAAAAGTAAAACATTCTAAAAATGCAGCAAGAGCTAAAGTGAATTAGGAGCAAGGAAATAAAAGCCCGGGCAGTGAATCAAATCAGGGGCCCATTCTAGCAGCACTTACCATGCATGAAATGAGCTGCTAATTAGCTTGTAATCAAACAGTGCAGCTCTTGTGAGCCTAATGGGAACCCATTTGCAAGTGAGAGTGTTTTCCTCAGAGTGCATTACCAAAACATCTCCTTCCTCTTTGAAAATATTTTCTTATGCAAGCAAAAATCTCTGCAGCTCTGAAGGTTGTTATGGACCAGGCTACAGAAATGTTAACAGCTGCAAGCATTTTTTTACATTATCGATGCTGCAGCACACCAAACGTGATATAGCCAGTGATATCTGTCTTTTTATACACTACATGCAGTGGGCAGAGCTTCTGTTGTTATATTAGATTTCTACTTGCCTTATTCTTTCTTATAAAATTTAGTTATTTATGATCGATTTATCTAATTGTGCTCTCTCATGTGAGGCAGTAGGGTCTAAGCTCTCTGATGTGTTAAAACCCAGCCTGAACATCAATAATCTGCTCATACATGGCTTCAGGAGAGAGGTAAAAAGAAAAGTGGCTAAACTGCGTGTCCACACACTGTGTGCAGTTTCTGATGTCTGATCAGCCCATTTGGCAGTCTAGATTTGCTTTTTATGCCATGTGTGTCTGTGGTTGTTTGCAGTCCAAAATCCTGTAGATCCAAGTTAATGATTTGTTGTTTCACCATTAATTCTGGGTAAATAACATAACTTTTGAAATGAAAGATGTAAAGATCTGGTTAAAGTCCAGTCCAGGATGATTTCTGTGAAATTGGATAAAAAGTCATGCAAAGGAGGACTCTGTCAGCGCTTGAACGGTCTGAATTGCATGATGTGCTTTTTTCATATTCTTGTGTTCTCTTGCTGCAATTTTTTCCAAACCAAGCTCCTTGGCTTTTTTTTTTTTAAGTATATCTATTGTGCAGTGTTCTTGAAGAATTTTTTTCAGAAGTCTGCAGTCATTAATAATAGATAATCTGGATCAAAGTTACAATTTCTAACATTCTTCTCATGTCGTCTTCATTGGTCTCAAGTTTTCTTGCCTAAAATATTAAAGACACATCGTCGTCCCCCATATGATTTACTTTAATTGGCTCAAATTAATTATAACAGAAAGCCAGATCAAAGACAAGGCATGTCTGTTGTGAAGACAGGAGCATAGTTGCCGTGATGATACTTTTATTGTTTGGATCTGCTAATTTTCCATACAGTGCCAAAGGTAAATACATCATCTGACCATCTAAATGTTTTGCGTTGTATTTTTATCCTTATTAAAAAGAAACAGCAGTGGAGGCTCACAGGGAGACATAGGAATGAAGAAACAATCCTAAAAATCAGCATAAGAAAACACCAAAGATATGGAATAAACCCTGAGTTGAACAAGTCTTAAAAATTAAACTAGCATAAAGAGGGAAGCATAAAGTGCTCTAATGTTTCCAGGTAGATGGCAGCACTGATTTTGACCAGTACACAGAGGCTCTTCAAAATCATCACTGACAGTGGAAACTTCACACTGTACTTTAAACGCGGTAAACTCTGTGACTTTTTACTTTTCTTCCAGATTATGAGAGATAGATTAAAAGCAAAATTTGCAAGAGAAGTTATATTGGACCACTGAGCAACGTTGCAATCCGTTTTCTCCTTATGCCACGTAAGGCTCTTATGACATTGTCTCTGGATCCATCCATCCATCCATCCATCCATCCATCCATCCATCCATCCATCCATCCATCCATCCATCCATCCATCCATCCA
>CAEGAE010044977.1:0-14586 GCA_903067095.1 Girardinus metallicus
ACCTCATAGGAGGCTTTTATTTTATAATTTTCACAAAGCTTAATCTTAAATGGCCACACAAATACAATGTATAACAGTGGTTTGGTTCATACAGTTATATAATGCCTATAACAGCAACTTCTAAACCAGCTCAGCCCTAATCTGTGCTGTCTTAGAGCTCTGCTATATTAAGAACTACAGTTATGGTGATTTTGTAGTCCAAAGCAGCTGGTCTGGCACCTGCATTCTGTTGCTATGGTCATGAGTCAGCTGGTCAACTGTCAGCTGGGCCTGAGACCGGGAGAGAATTCTATCTGTTTGATTTGCATGTGTATGGCTGAGAGCCTGCGTTTTTACCCTGTCACTTGTTTTCACTCTAATGCACCTTGACAGAAAACCATAAGTCCTAGAGAAATTTCAAAAACATTTTACCGGAGCAGGCATTCGGTTCTATTACATGACCGACTTTCATACCAATCGAGCCATTTTTGTAGGTGTGAGAGCGATTTCAAAATTGTCTAGGGGTCAAAAATCCACTCTTTTTCTCACTCTAAAAAAACGGCAGTTGGTTTCAGTTACACTCTAGGTTTCGGCAGTTGGAAATTTCGCTCGTTTTTCGCTTTTTTCTTCGCCATCGTGACGCCGATCCCCAACACCGGTAATAGCTCCCTTGCCGGGATCAAACCACACGTTTTGATACCACTTTTGTGGGGGGGCGCGCAGCGGTACGAGCCGCTAAGAAAGACTGATCAAAAAAATACCTGGGACAAAACAATAACTAAAATGCTTATTTTTAGAAAGACTGTTGTAAAAATAAGAAAGAGACATTCTATTGGGTGTAGAATAATAGGTGCCTGCCATGCAATGCATGGAGGCAGTGACAGACTGCTCTCCTTATGCATTGCTATGGGCAGGCCCCAATTACTTAAAAAAAAAACATTTTAAAATATGTATTTCCTCTATGATAGCCTATAATTTGTTTAGTATTGTTATTTTTTTAAGAAAGAGACATGTTGACCTGTTTTATTTCTTTGTTTTTTTAGCATAGCTAGGAATGCTAACACGGTGAATTGATTTGAAAAAACAAAAATGGTGCTATTTAATCTGAGAGTACCAGACTCTCAGATTAAATAAATAAATATATTTTATGTATCCTTTACAAAGAAATGCATCAGACAAATAAGTTCTATGTGCATAATGGCAAAAAGAAGAAAATCTGTGAAAATCATTGATTCATTCTTTCTTTTCTTTCTTTTTTTTTACTTAAATGAACCATTTAAAACAATTGTTTCTTGTACCAGGCTTTAACAAGTTAAACCACTGGATTTTAACCAGTAGTTGTAGTTTTTCCACGGCATCACAACAGGTCTGAGCGTGTTCACCTCTCCCCGCATTCCCATCCTACACTTCCGCCCACACCGACAACTCAGGGATGAAAGAGAATAAAGTCTACTTGAGCGAGGGAATGAGTCAGCCAGTGTGGAATGACAGACCGCTTGTTTTTGTTGTAGAAAGTCTGTAATCCCATTAAATGAGACAGACACACAGCTCTGCTTGTTCCTACCATGCCTCAGCATGTTTCCTACATTTTACACCAGACAGCTGGAAACAGACACAAACATGTCTGCAGGGTCTAAGCGTCTCTTTTCTGTCCAAAACAGACACTAGATGGGGAAAAAGAAGGAATCAATATAAAGATCAATACACAGTGTATGTGAGCCATTGTTTCTTCTTCCCTGCTGGGTTTAACCAGGATCAGATGCAGGTAGCTTAATGAATAGACATCAGAATGGGGGTTGGGTTGGGATGGGTTGGGGGATTCCCTCTTTGTTTGGGTCCTCATTCTTATCCTGGCACAGTCTCCTGCTTCAGCATCACAGCCGGAGCCCACCAGCTGCTTTCATGCAGAACAAGCACTGGTCACCATGGTGACAAAGCCCAGCAGAAAAGGACCCATGTGTGTGCTTTTATTGCCTGTGTGTGATGTCGTTTTAACAAGGTTTTAATAATGCATAGAGGTAGACCTGAGTGTGTGTGTGTGTCTGTCTGCCGGGGTGTGTATGTGTGTGTCATAGCCTATTTCTGTGTCTACATCCCAGGCAAAGAAACGATGGCTGATAAGCAGTGTGTTTTGTAGCGCAAATAAGTGAAGGCATCAAGGTTTTTCTCAGTAGACATGGTTATTTCTATGAAATGTATACTTTGAGTTGGTAACTACCCAAGCAAGCCAAACAAATAAGTAGGAATTTAGTCCATAAATCATGTGTAAGAAGGTGGAAGGATAAAAGAAGTAGGTGCTAAAAAGACTAGCTAAAAAAACAGTTGAAATTGCTCAGGATTTAGAAAGCAGTCCTGTCCTCAACAATGCTAATTAACATCTGTTTCTTTAGTCCTAATTAATGGGCCATAAAAAGGTTTATTATTGAGGTGTCACCCTAGAAATATCGAGAAGCCTCTGACAATGGGTGAAAGCAAAGAATGTTTAATAAAGTGATCATATAGTTAATGGTCGATACCAGTATCAAGCACTTGTACTCATAAGAACAAGTCGATACTCCAAACCAATACCACTGTTCTGCTGGACTTTCCTATTGGACTGCGCCGCAACTCAAAGGCTAAATTACCCTTTATACCAAGAGGTTCTAAAACACCAATAAGTTATTTGTTGCGCCTCCAATAATAAAAAGAGGAAACCACTAAATGGAAACTGACTGTATTTTCGGATGTTGACTCGCTTAGACAGCGCCGCTGCAGTTGTCATGCCAAGGCACTAGATGGCACTGTGATGATTTTAGAATGTTGTCGAAACGTGCATGTACGTTTCACCCTTTGCTTCCATCACATTTAGAAAACTGTAACCAGTCTTCGATGAACCGAGTACTCAAGTAACACATACATTTATTATATAATTTCTGCTACACAGGTTGAGTTCAGCAGTGCTGTCGGCCATTGTGTTTGTTATCTACCCATGCAAGCGTAGAACAAACCCTACAGCTGTCTGTTCTGCGCATATGCGCTTTCACACCTGCAGAGTACTTCACACTGCCGCGGCGGGTGTTATCAAAAGGTTTCACTATGAGACCTGGTTTCAGAAAGTGCCAATATCAGAGAACCCAGTCACTGGTAAACAAACGAATTGATCGCAACAAAAATGTTACGGTTTCACCGAAAACCGGCTCAGTGTAAACAGGGCCGAAGAAAGTTCTGGAGATAGGAGAAAGTGCTTTTTTTCCAAGAAAGCAACAAGTACTTATCCACCGACTCTGTTCCTCCTTACTGCATAACACACCACTGCTGAAGAAAAATCTTGTTAAAAACTGTTAGGCAGTTAAATGAGACCAAAACCTTATATCATTGCATACAACCTTATGTCACTGCACATCAACCCAAACATGGCACACCAAGTGAAGTTTGGAGGCGGGAGCATCATGATATGGGACTGTGTTCATGATGTGGTCCTGATAAAAGTAAAGGAAGGTTGAAGGGAAAAATGTACTCTCTTGACAAGAAATTATAAACGAGGATGGATTTTGAAAGGAGTCAGTGACCAAAAGCACAGCTAAGAAACTTCCCATTTGAATCCAGTAACAATTTATTGAATACAACTAAAAACTGACTAAATTTCTTCTTGTCTTTTAAAGCCTCTGCACATGTTACAGTTAGCGTGGCCCGCTGGGAATTGAAATTATCATGCCACGGGAATGAACAGAAATATTACAATGCAAAGTGCTGTGTTGTCAGGGGGAACAAACTCACACAATAAGGTCATGTTTGAGGCTTCGCTTGTCTGCTAAACGGTGAAAAGGCTTTGCGAGCCCCAGACAATGCATTTTCATAGTGAAACGAGCTGGAGATTGCTGAAATTTCCCCTCTGTACTTTCAAGATTGCTCATTTTAGTTTTTCCCACGTTAAATATAGTCAGACCTTTAATATGTGTAGTTCCACCTGCTTAAAGGAGGCAGAAAAATATCTGCAAACATTACATTGAAAAATATTGCATCTATATTATACATTCTTAAATATGTCATAATAAAATTTGAAGATTAAGAAAGTATTATTATAGAATCCATGGCAACCAACTGGCCCTCTAAGGTTGTAGAGGTTACGTAATTTCACCCCAACAACTGTTGCATGATGTCCAATAGCTACTAGAGACTGGCTTTCCTCACTGTGAGATGGTGGCAGCATGGTGCTGAGGGGACACTTTTCCTTAAACTGGCCATAGTTTATGTGTGAGGGGAAAATACAGGGCAGCTTTGGAGAATAGAGAAAAGAAGACGCACAGATGTAACTCAATGCTAGATACAAGTTCACAATCTCAATATCAAGGATCATTTTTGTTCATGCTTGATAAATAGGGATAGTATACTGCTTTTGCTTTCATCCAGTGGGAGACTTGTTAAACTGCCCTGTCATAACCTTTACCTAAAATGAAAACAAAACCTAAAAGATTTCCTGTAAATTTCTAAACCAGTTTTATTTTGGGGAAACATGTGAAAATACTAATTGGTGTCTTTTAGTTATTCATTTCATTACTTTTAGAAGAACAAAAATCAGCAGTTTCTTTATTATTGCATTGCAGCTTTATGTGTGGTGTTTAAATCTATATTCTCGGTTTATTCCCATTTTTTTCACTTGATGTTTGGCCGTTTGTTCACAACCTCAGTTGTGTTCGTTCTCACGGCTGTTCCTCATCTGGTATTTCCTTTGGTGATGTGCAACTGAAACCAGATATTTTTATACACTATATAGACAGTAGTCTTACTACTACTGATATCAAATCAGACCAAACATGCCCTACTCTAAGTCAATCAGGATTGCTAAAGTTATTTTTATTTCTTAAATACCAAATCAACAAAAGGGAGAATTAGTGAGAGAATTTCTGAAAACTTTCTTAAATTTCTGAATTTTACATACTTTCAACAATATTTGGAAAATTCTGCTTTTGTCAAACGTTTTTGGGTACTCTTAACATTTTCTAATAAAAAATTTGCTGGAACCTAACCAAACTGTTCTAAAACAGTCAGGTTTATAGGCCACCTTCCTCTCTTAAGTCTTTGCAAGTCTGATAAAAATTATTTTCTATACGATCAATACTTTGTGGATGACTACACTAAAATATTCACTTTACTGTCCTGAAACAACTACTGTAGTGTTAAACAAAGGATCCATGTTTGGTCAAATTTTGAACAAAATTTATTCTCAATGATCAAAAATTAAAATTATTTATAGGAACGTTATACCCAGAAGTGAGCATGTGCTCTGTGATACTTGCTTATAACTTTTTTCATCATGTTTTATAATTAGAGAAACATTTGACTACAATTCTTAAAATTCATATAACATACAGTTAATAAGTTTGGCTTTAAAAAACCCCAGAGAATTCCATTTAGCCAGTGTAAGTTCTGAGTAAGTAGTTTTAATTAAAGTCTAAAAGGCAGTCTTTAAATACCACTTGTTTACTTTCTTTCCATTCTGGGTGAAATTGCATTAGCTGATCTAAACTGGGCAAACTGTAGCTCCACATGAATATACCTGTTCCTGGTTAGAGGGCATGAGTACTGTTCTTCCTTTTAAGGGCTTTCCCTTACTTTGGTACTACAACCCTTTCAAAAACAGGTGCTTCCTTGGTGGTTAAAACTATAAAGTGGTCTCTTGGTGTATTTAGCTCCTAGTGAAACTTCTCATCGCTGTTTCTTTTTTTTTTTTTCAAAAACAACCAATCAGAGCCAGGAGGTGGGGCTTAGCTCACATCATTCAAACATTCATCCTCGTGAACAAGCTGTTATATGTGCTAAATGTGGTGGCCATGATAACTTGACATAGCGACATGCATATGGGAAGGAGCACTAAGACCCTCCTCCTGGTTCTGATTGGTTGTTTCTAGTTAGCACTGGGAGAAACTAGATAATCACAGATTATCTGATAATCTAGTAATAATCTCATATTAAACTGAAATAATGACAGTTAAAACAAATATTAAAAGAAAACAGACCTAACAGAAAGAACTAATAATGCAAAAACTACGATCCATAAATAATCCAAAGAAAAAAAGCACAAACCAAAACCCACAACATGCAAGAGTCGTGACATTTGTAACATTAACTAGTGGTTTTTTTAACCTCATTAAGTACAGGTGGGAGATTATGCTGTCTGTTTGATATTAAAACCCCTTAACAAGCAGCTGAACGCCCTCTTTCCGTTTTTCCATTGTATTTTCCCAGTGTGAGGGTTTAAGGGTTAAAAGTTGGCTGAGTTTCAGTACTGTGTTCAGAGTTCAGACTTCCCAGGATTCTTTTGACCACATATGGAGATTTTGACAAGACAAACCTACATAGGGGTCAATAATCTAATGGGACAGGATATTACTTGCTGCTGACAAGCATGAGCAAACATTCTCTGCTGTCGGCCATTCCCTGTTAATGCTGAAACCCCTAATAGTTCATCCATTAAGAGTTCTGACACTCACAGTGTTTTCAGGTCTCTTATCAAGCTACATGATTAGATAAGAAACATGTGTAGACGTGAGACTGATTTCTTAAGTCTCATTTAATTGGTGCTTATCTGCTCTCATTTTCACCATTCGCCATTCGCCTTTGTCATGCAGGGTTTCCCCCTAGTGTGTCATAAACCTGGTGGGCCACCAGGCTTTACTTGTGCCCCCACCAGGCTTAGCTTTGCTTATTTATTAAAGTGTTTTTTAAATGTTAGCATTTTTAAGACTTTATAGTTGGTGTTCAGATATTAATATTCCAATCTTTCAATAACGCATCATTATCAACTGATATTTTCAAATTTCCTGTCAACTTTAAACATTTTATAACTCAAAAAATGGATCGATGACTGCTGAGCGCCCCAACCACCGGGCCTAGCAAGTTTTCTGGGGGAAACGACAAACAGCTTTTTTTTTTCAAAATTTGAAAAATGTTGCATCCAAATGTATTCAGTGCAACTGTATGTCAATAATGTGCTTCAGGAAAATCAACCAATAGGCCATCACATTTGATAAGAATTATTTGTAATATACTTCTTTGGTTAAGTCAATCAGTCAAATAAGTTTGTTTTTATAGCACATTTCAGCAACAAGGAAGTTCAAGTTACATCATGAAAACATAAAAACATCATAAACATATCATGCAGTCACCAATTGTGAAACCAGTAACAGATATTAGATTTTGTCAACTTCCAGCATTAAAGGGGCAGTATTATGTATTTTCCAGGCATTTAGTGCCATTTTATAGTACAATCATATAACTATGTTGCCTTTAGTTGTTACAAAAGTTAATTTAGCACCTTGAAGTCGGGCCTCTGCCTCTTTAAAAACTCCTGCTCTTTCTGAAACAATGCCTTCCAGAAGTCATCACATTATGGCTCCTTTATTAACCCCATCACAAGGTTTTTTTTTTTTTTTTTACTAGAGTTTCAATGAGAAGTAACTCATACAATGAGCTCAGCATATGAAAAGTCCCACCAGGTGTTTGCTAATTGCTAGGGGATAGTCTTAAGGGGTTGAATGGTTGCCATGTGAGATTAAAGGATTTGTCAAACATGCATGAAAGTATCAAGGCAACACTCCAGGTATGTTTTTGATGAGGAGATAACATTATAACATGATATATAAAGTTCACGATGATGCATCATCACACTGGGCATTACCCTATATGGCCGATGTCCAATCCAGCTTTCAGCATCAGATTGGAGGAAAGTGTTAGACTTTTTTTTCCCACTGTACAAATCTTTGAAAACATAATTTTCTTCCACTTTACAAATATGAGCTTCTTTGTGTTAGTCTGCCACTGAGGTTCTTTAAATGCAAATGAAGTTTGTAAAGAAGAAGAAGAAGAAGAAGAAGAATTTATTGTCATTGTCGAAAAAGGCAGCAAAATTGTGCTTGGAGTACAACACTCGGTGGTAATAGCAGATTTCCAAGTAAAGTGCATAACTTTAGAGGAAAAAAAAAAGTGACACCAATGCTTGCACACATACATTTGACAAAAATATAAATAAGTAAATAAGTACACAACTCCAAACCCCGCTATAATAAGTGAATAAATAAATAAATAAATGGCCCCAGTAATTAAATAAGTTCAACGTTAGGCAGTGGTATTCCTCAACAGTCCTGTGAATTCAAAAGTCTTATAGCCTGAGGGTACAGGCTGTTGGCCAGTCTTCTAGTCCGGCTCCGTAGAGACCTGCACCTTCTACCTGAGGGTAGCCGTTGAAACAAGTGATAGGCAGGATGGTGGCTGTCGCGCAGGATGTACTGCACTCTTCGTAGACAGCGTGTGGTGTAGATGACACTAATCTCTGGGAGAGGTGGTCCGATGATTTTCCCCGCTATTTTCACCACACGCTGGAGTGCCTGCTGGTCTGCTTTGGAGGAGCTGGAGAACCACACCAGAACATGGAGTGTCAGAACACTGCTGATGGCACAGTTGTAGAAGTTCACCAGCAGTGGTCTGGGGATGTGGTAGCTCCTCAGCTTCCTGCGGTAGAAAAGGCGTTGTGATGTGCAAAAGCTCAAAGGGTAGGCCATCAGCCAATCAGCAAACGGCCATTTATTTCTAGTGTTTGTCTCCATGTGTGCTTGTGAATGTGTGAGTTACTCTCAGCACACTTATCACATGGCAGTTGGATCTTTATTACTCTTTGCGATTCAACCGTCATACCCTACCCCGCAGACAAACAAACCTGTCCCACACACACACGCACACACACGCCGCCGCACATTTCCTTGCAGACAATAAACCACTCATGTTGACTGTTGGAACAGCAGACAGAGGAGAGCCAGGTGCACTTCCCTCTTTCTCTCCTCTCACTCTGTTCCCTTTATGCTGTGTTCTGCCATGTTTGTAATTTGACATGACAGAATTTAGTAATCTAAGTAGATGTGACAATGGTGCCATATTTGCTTTCTCTTTGACAGACTTGAAGTCCATCAAGCTTCCAACATCCACATTCCAATAAGTATTGGATTGTGGATCCAATTTTTATCCACATAAAAAATATATTGTGGATATTATTTATCCACAATGTCCTTCACTACGTCCTTTACTATTGATCCGATAGTAAAGGATGTTTGAAACATCCAACATGTCTAACTAGTTTCATTATGAAGTTTACAAGACCTTTCCACACACACCGCTGCCTCCTTTGAGAAGTCATCTGCACATAATGCACGTCACATTTCCTTTGAGCAAACCTTGGAGCTTGGAATGGCATTGTGGTGCTGCTGTTTATTTCCACAGTGATCAGGACAGGCAAACACCTGCTCATATGTTCAGAAAGTCAGTGAAATACACATTTTTTGAACTCTTAGCTATTTCTAGCTAAAAAAAATGAAATGGAAAAACAACTGAAAGTGGATTAAACTCCCTTTAATGACACAGATTAAAGGGAGTTTAATCTGTGTCATTAAACACACGGATTAAATAGAATAGTTCACTGTTCTATTTCGCACAGGGAAATAGAACACAAATTACCGTTAGCATAATTTATTCTGCTTTAGTGATTTCCCCTTCTGCAGCTTTCTGAGCTTATATCTTACAGAAGTAATAACAAGCAGATCCGGCTTCTGTAACCACTGATGTCTGCTCGAGCACAAGAGACAGTGAAATAAACCTTTTTATTTCCCCTACATGTTAATATTTGTATTAATTGTCCCACCGAGAAGCTGACATGTCACTTAGAACAGCCCCAAAGGAGTATTTGAACACCAGTTGGCAATTCCCATTAGCAGTATCCCCATTTGACCTCCAACCTGTGCTGGAGATCTACAGGAGAAGATGCCCTTTTGCAAAGAATCTATAGAAATCCAGTTAAATAGATTAGGAGGTGTGATAACCTAATGCAATAAGGAGCCATAACAGTTCAATTACTGAGGGAAGTTGAGATTTTCTGCTGTATAATTTAGTTGCCTAGGAAGGTAAATGACTCTGGCCTATTTAACACTCAGTCCCCTTTTTCTGCTCACACATGCCTGAGTTGAAATGGCTCTCTGGTTTACACCTGACAGTCAAAAGAGACAAGAGTAGCAGTAACAGGAAATAGGGATTGTCTTCAGCAAAATAAGAGCTCAAATTTGCCACAGGGAAATATATTAAACTTGAGAGCAGGCCGAGAAAAGCATAATTTATTCATCTAAAAATACAGAACACAAGTAGGTCAACCTTTAGCAAACATATTGTATTTAAGGAGAGAAAGGTCTCAGTTTAAGTTCCGAACAATGATGCTTATTGTCAGCAAGCTCATTCAAGTTTAAAACCTGTGGTCTGTTCTGTTTGTATCGAGAGGTAAGAATTTAGATTTTTCAAGTTTTAACAAATGAACTGGATCAAACCAGAAGTTGGAATTTTGATTTGGAAAAGTAGAACGTCCTTGAGTAATAGGTTTAACATCTAATATGGCCATATGCACAAGACACACAGTGTGTTTAAATTCAGGGGCTGCATTCTTTGAAGGACCTGCCCACCAGGTCGACATAGGCCACATCCTTTGTCCAAGGCCAAAACTGGAAATGAGAATTGGGTGGTCTTCTAGAGTTATTAATGATACTGTATAGGACCAGTCACCTAGCAAACACAGGCTAGTAAAAATGGAGCTTGAAATCTTGCTGTATTATTTTATTCATGTAATCCTTTTAAACAATTAGTCATTAATTAATATTTTTACATTACATAGACATTTTTCACAATATCTATTCAAATGACATAAACCTATTTAAAAAAAAACAACTCTTTTTTAAATCAAATATATGTTATACATATAATGTCAGTTCCTTTAAAGTACATATTTGTCAATGACTAAACAGATAACTTTGAAAAGCAATTAAGTGATTTTTTTTTTTCATTTACCAAGGAGCCGCCGCCTCGAGGAAGTTAATTGTTTGCGCTGTTCTGTTTGTGGCCTGGAACTTTTATTTTGAAAAAAAATAGTAGTACGTCTGTACTTAAGCTGCCTTGACTTCTCCCTCCGTTACCGCTGTGACCGAACCGTCTTCTCTGTACTCGAACGGAGTGGTCCTCGACACTCAATTTTGCCACAGCGTAATTGCCTGAGTTGAAACGCTTCACACACGCGCGACTTTTCATTTTTTTTTTTTATTCTGTTCGAACATTTTTCCCACGTTATTTAGAAACTGTAGCATGTACAACTGATGCAATAAGCAAGTGCCAGGGAATTACCCCCTCCCTCTGCTCTGGTCAACCTGCCTCGCTCTTAGTCAAATGAGTTGCTTTGCGTTCTCTTCAGAAGTTGTAGCCGCGCGGTGTGTTCCTTCACGCCGCATCTGCTCTACTCTCCCCGGGCTTATTCAACAGCGACTGCAAGTTTTACCAGGAGGCTCTGAGCTTCAGACGTCCAGGTGAAGCACAAAGAAAGGAGCTACAAGAAAGGAGACCTACTTCAAGGTGAGCCTGCTCACTATTGAAATAGCTGGTAGAGTATCGCTATTGTCGACATTTCTAAATCCCGAGCCATCGAATTTGAGTGTAGTGTTTCATTTATTATGATACATAAAAAGAGCAGTGAACTGCATAAAATGTGTGCAAAAATGCATTATTTTATTTAACACTGAACCTGCTGTTAAATGAAAAACGTAATAGCTAATTAGCTACAATTTATGGTACGTATTAGTTTTTTGGGAGTGTTGATACAAAGAAAACAACTACTACAACGTACACGGCCAATTCTGTAGAGTTAAATCAACATTTGGTCCTTATCAGAACTGGTGTTCATTTAACTCTTTCAAAGTTATTTTAACAATAAATTGAGTAATTTTAACACTTGAAATAGTTGTGGCTACTCATGTCAATTCTGAAAAGGGCCAAATAGACTTGGCGTATTGTTGACTGGACTCTGCAGAATTTGCTGTGTAGTAATAATCTTTAGGCACTTACTGTGCAGACTACTATTAAGTAACAGTAGCATAACAAGCTGGTATTAGCTGCTTAATTAGTTGGGCTATCTTGGCTGGACTGGGTCACTTTCCATACCATTTCTGTCCAAAACTGTCAGACCACCAGGACTGTGCAGCAGCAGGTGTGGCAGAGGCTGTGAAATAATTAAAAAAAATATTTACGTTTTTTTTTTATTCTAAATTAGGTAAAACATGCGTAACATTAGGCAAGTGCCTAAAGAAACACTTATAAAAATATTCCTTCTAAAAATAAGGGTGCATTTCCAGGTTTTCAACTAACTGATGTTATTAAGATATAAGGTCTTAAAAAAGGGACAGTAACCTAGTTGCTCAAACTTTTCTATAGTGTTTAAAGTTATCTAATTGAGTTGACAGAGAAAGTGATGCTGCATGGAGAACAAGGACGGTGAAATCATTTAGCAGCATTAGCTGCGTTAGTTTATAACCGCTCCGTTCTGACCCCCGTCTGACTGCCAAAAATAAAAAAGCTCGGGATGAAACTAAGTACACACTCAAAACATTTGTACACAGTAAATAAATATGTGTTAAAAGGAACTGAGCAGCGTTTACACAGTTCTAACCTCCGCTATTCGTTCAGCTGGAGGATGTGGTTTCTGTCTGTGCCAAGGTGTAGAATCAAAAGTCTTCACTCGCAGGAACATCAAGAACAACAAAAAGGTGTGAAGGTAAGTGTAAAACGAGGGCAGATATCCATTTGAAAGACTCCCGAAGGAGCACATGCAGATCAGAGATGTCGCTTGAAACCGAAAGTGAACGAATGTTTAAAAAAAAAAATCCCCATCTTTTGAAATGCAAGCATTAGCGGTGACTCATAGCAGATCACCTCTTTTCCTTTGTGCTGACTTCATTTTTTATAGGAAGGGAAAGAAAGCACTTGATGGCAAACTAAAAACCCTTTGATCCACACCTATGTACACTCGGGGAGTGATTGAGGTCTAATAATTTGCTGGGTTTTTGTCTGAAAGCGAGGTAGTTATTGATTTATTCTGAGCCACAAAGGGCTTATCTGCAGCATTCCACCTGCTCCTTCAATTTCCTCCCCAAAGACGCAGAGCGGAGTGCACTGTGCATCACTATGGTGCTTTCTCAAAGAATGCAGCACAAATGCATCCTAAGGTGCATCCCACGTCGGCAACATTGACCTTAGAGCTCCGTGTTTGTGGGTAAAAAAATGCTTATTTCTGTTTCGGCCCAGTTTGGCAGCAATGTCTTGTTTTGCTTGCTGCATGGGAAGAGATTGTGAGTAAATGTGCACTTTGATCAGTGAAATTCTAACTTTCATGAAGACGTTTGGTGTCATTGTCACATGGAGCACCATCAGCCACAGCAAGCAGCAACAGAAAAGAAAGCCAAACTTATCTGATAACCAGGCATGCAGAAGGGATCGGCACTCCTCCCTTAGCAGTGCCTCTGGCTGAAGCACTGTGAGCTCAGCACTGTCCTTCAGGAGGGAGTTCTCTTCAACTCTGCAAAATACTAATTCGTTTGCTGTAAGTATGACTTTAGAGAGATAAAAAGTACAAGAAGGAAGATGAATTCCCCCACCCTCTCTCCATGGACACCTTGTGCAGTGTTTGAGGACTCCGTGATCTTTGACCCTTATTCACGCTCGCTGTCACTTCGGCTCTAATGCCTGACAACAAAGAGCTGCTTTTGTTCCCTGGATTCCTCTTCCTTGTGCATTCTTCCCTGCTCCACCGTGTAGACTGGAAAACTGCTCCAGGACAGTCATCCAGACACTTTGTACCGGAAAACAGGGCTGGGCAAACTTTGTACTGTAAAGCAGGGCTGGGCAACATTACAATCTTGGGTCCTAAAACATTAGAAAATGTCGGCGAGGTGCCAGAGCAGAGAGATATTGAGATAACCTATTCTGTCATTCTATAAGCTTACACAGTTGAGATGAAACTCTTACTGGTCTCAGCGCTTCTGACTTCATAGTCCAGCATACTGATTGCCTACATTTCTCTTGACAAATTCCTTTGTTTCCCACAATCTGAATTAGTCGCAATAATCACAATAAGCAGTAAATCAACCAAAATAAAACGAGCTCAATAATTTCCGTTTTTATGATATATTGTTTTTCTCTTTTCTCTCTCCCTTTCTACCAAAAGCTGGATGGCAACAGTCTTCAGTCAGAGTAGACCATGTTTCTCAAGGACAGTCTTGTTTACAGAGACTCCATAATTCATTTTATTTTTTGTTTCTGTTGTTTTGCTTATTTATTTTAGATATTTAAAATGTCTTCCATATTATGCCATTACCATTAGATTACTTGAAAGTGGTCTCAAAAACAATAATATTATTGTTTACCCCAATAACTTCAGGAACAATTTCAGTGAAATTTGTTTTCTGGATGACCCACCATAACTTAGGGCATAGTTATTTACTATAAAGCTCACTCTAAATATGTTGTGAAATCATATTTTCATAATGTGCCAATCCTAAAATGCGGTGTCTGACGGAAAGTTTTCAAAATGTCCTGCAGACGAAGAGTCAGAAAGGCTTCTGAGACTGCTGAGACTAACAGGAAGTGGTATTTTCAAGACTTGTTAAAAACAAGAAAGATTTCTATATATATATATATATATTAGGGCTGTTGTAAAGAAACATTTTAGTAATTGAGTATTTTATCGTTTATTCTTATGATTAATTGAGTAATCGGATT
>CAEGAE010044978.1:0-14339 GCA_903067095.1 Girardinus metallicus
AACCTTTGGAGGGAGTTGAAAGTCCGTGTTGCCCGCCGCCAGCCCCAGAACATCACTGCTTTAGAGGAGATCTGCTTTGAGGAATGGGCCAACATTCCAGCAACGGTGTGTGGCAACCTTGTGAAGACTTAAAGAAATTGTTTGACCTCTGTCATTGCCAAGAAAGCATATATTACAAAGTATTGAGATGAACTTTTGTTATTGACCAAAGACTTATTTTCCATCCTTATTTGCAAACAAATTCTTTAAAAATCAGACAATGTGATTTTCTGAATTTCTTTTTCTCTTTTTGTCTCTCATAGTTGAGGTCTACCTATGATGTCAATTACAGGCCTCTCATCTTTTTAAGTGGGAGAACTTGCACAATTGGTGGCTGACTGAATGCTTTTTTCCCAATGTATTTCAAAATACATCTTTTCAACAACCTTACTGAAACCATTTAGACATAATGGTTTCAGTAAGGTTTCAGAAACATCATGAATAATTTGTCAATACTAGGTCATTTATATATATTTGAACATTAATTGGCTCAAACGGCAGTGACATAACAAACTACATGCTGCCATTCACTGAGCTGAATGTCACCCACCAGGCTGCCGTTTCTGTTTTACCCCACAGTAACGGATAATTTCTTCCAACATGTTTCTACAGGAAAATCTTGTGGTTCTAAATCTAAATTAGAACCACAAGACAAAATCTATCAGTGCATCTCGCACTGATAGATTTTGAAGCCAACTTGCCCCCACCAACTGACCACAACTACTGCAGGTTTTTCCCAACTGGGAATCGGAGGTAAAATCAAGCAAAAAATCAAAAACACTAACAGTAGGTGGTGCGAGTCGAGATTAGGCAGGAAGTTTGATGACTCAGCAGTTAACAAAAGCGCTGTCACAACTACCTCTGTTTTGTTACTTAGAATAAAATGCTTTGAGTAATGGCATTCAGGTGAATTTGCAGTTCTTTAGAGGAACTATGTACTGGTTTGGAGTAGATTTCTAACAGAATTTTTCTGGTCCTTGTTTTTTTCTTAAAATTTCTTTCTGTAATTCTATTTGTAACTCGGAACGTCACTGAACTGTGATAGTATATCTTATGTCACTTATGAAAAGTCTTATTCCTCTTCACAAAACGCTTTTGAATTCACTGAGATAAAAACCGTTCTCTGCCACCAGGAAACACTATCAGACTTAGACCGGTAAAATCCAACTAAATACTGTGTGGCGAAGTTGGAATAAAGTTTTTTAGTTTGTACTCAAACACAGGTGACCCAGAAAGAAAGGTGCACTGTGAGTCTTTCAAAAACATGTTCTGCCATGACCTCAGAATGGAACAGTCCACCGAAAGTCTCTGGTGGCTATGGCTAAAATGACCCGTCTTCCCTGAAGGGGAAGTAAGATGTTCTCTAAGAGTCACTGGCTGAAGTGGATCAATACCAGACTTAACTGTTTTCCTTACTGTCTCAGTTCCTGTAAAGCACCGTCTTTACTTCACAAGATTAGTTTCAGGCTAAGTCAACCTGTATTTGATTAAAGCTGAAAGCCTCAAGTTTTATTCTCCTATCCAATGACAATGATCATCCCACCAGGAACTGGAACTGATTGCCTTGTATCAGTAACAGTATAGTTAGATTTTCTCCCCTGTTACTTAGTCTTTAAAAAAAAAAACTCAAATTCTTTTTTGAGTAATTCTTTTGTGTTGGTTTACTCCAAATAAACTCCACTTCTTTCACAGAGCTATTAATGTTATCATTTGATGCTAGATTTGTCTTAGCTTGTTCAGTTTTTTGTCAGATACACTATGACACTGTGAGTCAGGCCAGATTCAAACATTACATCAAATTTCCCACAACAATGCCCCAACCAACATGGGACAGCTAGCTGAAAGTTAGTTGCACTAACTTTAAAGCACTAATAATAAACATTTGTTCTGCTAAAACTAAGGCTAAAGCACTATGCCATCACAGTGTAGAGCTTTAGCAGCTAGCTGTGCTCACCAATACTCAGGAGCAACGTGGGACAGCTAGCTAAAAAGTTAGTTTCACATCACACGAGTCAAATTGATTATTATTATAAATGCATACAACATAAAAAAACCTAAAACACTGATCATAAACGTTAGTTCTGCTAACACTAAAGAGCTATACTATCACAGTATTTAGCAAAACCTAAAACACTGAAGCACTAAATTTAACCATGGTGCATCTGCGTTAGGCTACAACATGGTATATCAACCTCAACAGAATCAAATTTGACATTGGACACCTACCTGTAAGTTTAGATGAAACGAGGAGAAAATGCAAATTCTCAGGCCTGATAAAAGAATTTCCCCTTTGAGAGCAAGTTCAAAATAAGCCACAGCAGGCAAAATCTGCCATCTCATTTTTGACACTGTGACCTGAAAAGGTATTTTAAGCTCATGGTTGCTGTACTTAGGCAGTGATGAAAGTAAATGGGCCAATGCAATGATTCCGTCTGACACTCTCAAACTCCTTCCTGTTTTCTCTGAGTTATGCCTCCATGAAGTTACACCTCAGTCGGCACAAAAAGGTCATTTAATGCCTTCTGGTTTCCGTCTCAACACTGCTTTCTGTCAGCAGGCAGTGATTTATGAGTCAGCTTTGAGCTCCTTGTTGTGGGTAGTTTACTGAACGTGTTATCAAAGCTGGTGAGAAAACCTGTCTGGAGGTTTGCCCCTCAAACACCGACTCTTTGTCATCCGTTGGATCCAGACACGGATGATTTGTTCAACAAACACATTCAATGAGTTTTCAAAATAGAAGGTTAAAAGACTCAAATGTAAACACACAATCTAAAGAATAGTAGGATACTTTAATATTTAAATATACCTTAGCAAGATGCAGAGAAACTACAGATTCTTTTGTTGAAATTCACAAGCTGAAAAAACTAATTGCACACATTTTCAATATAGTTACGGTCATGGCCATTCCAGAGTGTTGATGTTCCAAAACCAGTGCTGATGTGTGTTTGGGACCATTGCCTTACCGGAACATCCTATTCTATCCAAGTTTTATCTTGCTACCTGGCAATTTGTGGTAAACATAAAGAATTTGGAGCTGCTCTCCATGTCCTTTTAATACTCCTTCCTCTTTGTATAAGTTGCCATAATCGACTGCACTGACCGGCCGGTCAACTGAACAAAGAAACAACAAACAAGCAGGCAGGGAAGAATGTGAAGTGTTTTGTTTGGGAAACCCAGCAGCTGATTTTATTTTGGCCTGATTGGAGCGTTGGAAAGCAGATACATTCTTTCCTATCTGCTATGGCCTGGAAGGGAGCCACCGTATGAAGTTATTAACTTTGTTCTTTTGTGACATCAGTCTCATTGTTAGTACGTAAGTGGTTGAGAGATCTGTAGATTGTTAAAGGAAACATAGGGTAAACTGCATGGTTGCCTGTACTGGTGGAACTGGATGTTTATGGCTCTGAGATTGTGAACATATTATTTACTGAAAATGTTTATCAATTTCTGCTTGTCATAAGACATTGTGTGTTGCACAAACCTTTTACTCATGAAAAGGAACAGCACCAATGCATTTTTATAAAGGCCAAAATTGAATAATGATGAGTCCATGTAAAGTCCTGACTGGCATTGTAAGTATTTTACATTAACCTCTACTATTATTCCATTTTTTCCCACATTTCCCCATATTGAAAACTCCAGAACCTGAAGTGGTCTTGTGGCACAGCAGAGGATAAAAGGGTTTTTGGATGTATGTGTATGTTTAGGTGCCACAGAGCAGTGAAGGATGCTGAGGTGACTTTGGGATGTGGCAGCCACAATGCCAAAGTCTACTGTTAGACTTCCTCTGCAGCTTTTGTCAGCCCTGGTATCACACAGCACCACACATTTCATTGTCTGCTTGGTGACTGTCCTGCATATCTTCTCCTTTGCAGTGTCATTCCTTGACACTCCCTCCTGTGTGTTTGTACAGCCCTGTCTCTTCCGGACTATTTTTAGTCTTCTCATTTGTGTCTTATTTTTGTCCCTTTTGCCACTTTCCATCCTGGTTTCTCTAACATAGCTGTCCTGCTATTGATCCGAAAAGAAGAAAAAGAAGAAAACAATATTGTCTTGTATTTTTCTGAGAAAAGTCAACAATTTTTTTTTTATTTATTTTTTGTGTGTAATGTGACCCAAGACATGTTGAGCATTTGTTTATGGAGATATTCTACCAGCTTTATTCAGTCAACAGTAGCTGCGGTTGACATTTTGAAAATAAATTCTCGTAATGGAAATACGCCGCTTTTGAAAAAACTTGTGTCTTTGATGAAAAGTTTGGAGGAGGTGATTTCTTTGGCCATATCGACATTGGTTGTTTTCCCAAAACGTTAACAGAAACGCTATTTTCACATCGCACGAGTCAAATTGATTATTATTATAAATGCATACAACATAAAAAGAAAAACTATTCCAACATCAGTATCTCCCACATTTTGCTTTTTATATATCTGTTTATTTATATGTAGCTGCATGATATTTAGGCCTGTAATGATAACAAATTTCTGAATAAATTGTTCCAGAAGCTACTGCGATAAAGGAAAATATTGTTTTGAGAGTATTTTTAAGTAATATGATGGTAATGGCAAAATAATAATGCAAGAGCACATTCTGACAGATCAGTCAACTTTAAATTCTAATGAACATTTAACATTGGAACTGGAAGACTTTTTAAATATACACAATAAATAAACCAAACAAATAAATTTAATTTTGAACTCTTTGTAAACAAAGTTATCCTTCAAAATAAGGGCTAGTTGAGACGAAAGCACAAAAGTCAAGACTTGTACCATCCAGTTATTGGTAGAAAGAGATAAAAAAAAGGATAAATGATAAATCATGTCAATGGAAATTATTGAGTTTGTTTTAATTTATCATGTGATTAATTGATTTATTGATTTTTGTGACAGACCTAATAATATTCTATGACTTCAACATTTATGTTATAGAATATTGGGCTTCCCATGGTTCCATGGCCGACTGGATTGAACCCAATTTGCGTTTTTTAAAAGTTACATTGTAAAAAAAAAAAAAAAAAAATCCTTAAGTAGACAATTTGAAAACTATGCTAAAGTAATCATCATCTCCTTCTCAGGGAGAAGTGAAAGTGGAGGTACCAGGCAGCTGCTGTCCCGTCTGCAGAAAACAGTTCCCAGGTCAGTGCTACATGCAGGAAGTTAGCGCTGTGTCTGAATACATGGATCATTCTCTTCCTGATGCTTTCATTGTCATGTTAATCTGTCCCTTAATCGCCATGTCAAATACTCTGTCTCATCTTTCAACTCTTTGGAAGTTTATACGGATTGCGACACAGAACAAAGCAGATGATGCTAATGTGAAGCAAACACATTAGTTCTGACAAGCACACATTGAAACAGCCTTAATGGTGATGGGCTCCAAAGCACTTCAGTGGACGTGAATGCTCCATTCTTCATTTTCTAAAAGGGTAAAAACTGAGTGCTGCAGTCCCCAATTAGTGAGAGATTACATTACTTAGCCTACACTGGGACTTTAATCTGTCTCCCTGCGGAAGAAATGTCACGTGCTGTGAGGGCAAGGCAATGTCAATGTGCTTTTTGCTCTTCCTTCCCCTCTTATCATCCCTCTGTTTCTTCTTTCTATGCAGAAACTAAGTGATTCTGTGCTTTTGTTGCATTTCCTCGTCTCTCTGTGTCCCCTTCTCCACTGTCCTCATCCTCATCTCTGTTTCCACCAGGTGAGCCTGGGGAGGAGTGCAGGCACTACGTCGAGGTACGGAACATCACCAAGGGAGACTGTCGGCTTGACAACGTGGAGGTCAGCTTCTGCAGGGGACGCTGTCTGTCCTGGACTGATGTCATCATGGAGGTATGGGCAGATGAGATGAATACACACACACGTATATTGACAATCTTTCTGTCTGAACAAATGCCTTTCATACTCTCGACTATGAAATTTTGTATTATTTAAATGTTAGATACTGGTGAAACCTGCTGTAACCTAAAATTTCTCCTTTTGGTCTATAAAGCTTGATCACCTCAAGGTTCTTTAGTGTGCTTTTATAGAATAAAACAAAGTTTTATAAAACAAAGCTTTATTTTATACACATAATTTTTTTTTTTGAAATACTCTCCCAAGTTCAATCTAAGTTATCTGCTCAACTTGGGACCTACACATGTCCTCCCAACAAAGGTTCATGATTCATTAATGGATAGATGAGCCATGGGAAACGCATGTACGTATCTTGTTTTTCTTTTCTTCTTGTTTTTGTCTTTTCATTCTTTTAAAACAGCAAACTCATCACTATGGTGACACAAATCTTCGTTGGCATCCACACATTCATTGTTGGGGAAAAAAGAAATAAAAATAACGTCAGCTACTTCGGGGAGATGAGTAAAAATAAACATCAGCTCTGCCAACTGTATCATAATGTCTCGTTACTGTGGTAACCAGGAATTTGAAACGGTGACTAGGCAGCACAGAAAAGTTTTATTTTTATTCACCAAGGGCTGAACTGTTGTGTGGTTTGAGGATGTTTTAATTTTACCATTAAATGGACAACATAAATTAAAGAACTTGTTGTTACAGTTTGTCTTTCGGTTTACTAAAACATTGAGTGGTTATTGTTCATTTTAAACAATTCCGTTTCACATCAATTTTGCCCTTTCCCATTGACTCAAATTAGACGCCAGACTTTGATATTTGTTATGTTCCATCCTTATAACTTCTGAGATTTAGTATCCACCCTTGTTTATTGAGTCAGCCACAATCACCTGATGCTTAAACTGGCAAAAACCAAAATACCCCATCCTCACAGTTATACACTGAATTTTACACCATTGATCCCAGTAAATATGCACTGTTCAGTATGGGTGAGCATTAAAAGCTGTTAACACACTTTTAACATAGGACAGGACTTGAGGGTTTTGTTGTTTTTATTGTGTCTAGCTGTAAAATTTAATGCTCATTGGGACATGAATAAAGCTGTTTCTATTTAGCTAGCTATCTATGTAGCTGTATAGTTTAGCCATGTATGAACATTCAGGCTGAATCTGCAGAGATATTTAAAATGTTTTTCCTAAAGCATGTGATATCGGTGGATACATCTCACTTGGATGAGGAAGACCCCATAGAGTTGCTCAATGTGGGTTTAGGATTCAGTTCTTTGGTGCGACCTGTTATCAGGAACTTATAACAATAAGGCGTGAAATTGAAGAACTGAGAAAGTCATATAAAAAAGAGAGAAAAGACACAATACGGATTTTTGTGAAGTCCTTGATGTGTAGAGGCATCAGAAAGTCTAAGACGTGTTGCTGTCTTAACTACCTGAAAGAGACACAAGAACGGGTTGTCGACAAAATCTGGGCAAAAGTTGAGGGACAGCAATTTGAAATCCAGCAGAAATGGCTTCCAAGTCGGAGCAAAAAGGTTTTCAATGACATGACTAAAACCTTGGGCTGTTCTGCTGGATGGACGCTGGCTTTCATGGAATATCAGATGGTCGACAACGTAATCGTGTCATGTCTTGAAAGTAAGCTGAAGAAGCACCAGAAAAAAATGGCAGCTCTATTATAAGGCTTTTTTATGATGCTGGCAAAACCTTGACACGCAATTTCAGTAAATGAGGGCCAATAGTGTCATGTCTCTCTGTGGCTCCGTCGATCCCAGCCCCAAGAAGCGTCCACGTGCCGCATCTGATTCCAGCGACAAGGTCCCTTAGCCCTCAGCTAGTCCCAGAGCTTCCAGCTAGCGCAGTCCCGGCACTTTTATACATATATATATTTACACATCACAAAACTTGCCATCTTTTGGTTAAAAGTCCTTTCATCTGGTAAAAGACAAATGTTTCTTAATATTTTCATCACTTTTTGACTTATGAGAAAATGAATTGTCAGCCACATGGGTGACATAACTACTTCAAGAACTGGCCCGTATTTGGCCTGGACAGATCTGGCCCACGTGTTGCATGCCTTGTGTGAACCGTGCCATCATTGCCAGACCTGGCCTGGGTGTGCTTGACATCCAGTTTGCCATGCCAGAGGTTTGTCAGATGTGCCAGCAGAATGCCAGATCCTGGCCAGGTCGGTCTGCTACATGGGTGGCTATGTAGCTTATGTATCTCGCTAACTATCTCTTTTTATCTAGATAGTTATCTGTTTCTGTCTAACTAGTGATCTAGCTTAACTATCTTTCTATCCATCTACATCTTTGTCTATCTAAATTTACTCTATTTCTTAATGTTTAGACAATAGTAAAAGGGTCATTCTCTGAATTCAGTGCATTTTGTGTCTCACAGGTTTGTCTCAAAGATTTTCATACAATGCAAACAACATTTTTTGAGAAAATCAAGAAATGGAAATATCCATGTGTCTTGGTCATGTAACATGCAAATACATTTTAAAAGTTATGTTTTGAAAAATGTTATGGGTTGTTGAAGTGTAGAAGTCAGCCAAATGATCATGTCCCCACTGACCAATGTTCATTTTTCACTGAATATAAAGCAAATAAAAATAGAAAGTAACTGCAAGTTATTTGTACCATTATAACATTTTTTGGTCTACTTTAACCTAAATAAAAGAAATCTGAGAAAAATGCATTAATTATTTATAAAACTGCACTTTTTAATCATGTCCCTCCAGTTTTGTTCAACCCGTAACAGCTTACCAATCCCTCCTTTTTATAAATAATGGTTCAGTCCAATTTCCTCAGCACCCTGGAAGTGACATCATTTAAGTCTCGTCCCGCTCACACTGTAAAGAGATTTAAGTGTTAGGAAAGTTTCTTACCTATATTTGATTGTTTTTTTATCCAAATATCGTCATCGTCAAGCTCAACCTTTCAACACTGTTACGCACGTAAATGATATTTATTGTTGTTTGGGAAAAAGTAAAGAATTGTCTTTGAAACACACATTAATTTCTTGTTTTCATCATATCACATGTTGCTCCATACCTTCGCTGATGTGGACTTATGGTAACTTTTAGTGAAAATCTTTAGCCCCGTTACAAAAACAGTGGTTTTGTTTCGGTGTTGAACGTTGGACTGTTGTTAAGCCAGACAGAGTGTTCAACCCTGTTACAGTCTGGTCAACTTATTTTCGTGGAGTTTCAAAGAGGTTCAAAGAGTCCTCAATAGATGCAGTGTTCAAAAACACAATTTTTTTGTGGTATATTTTTAAATAACCTGAGACCCCAAAATGCACCAAATTCAGAGAATCACCCAAAACGCATTTTCACTTATGCCACCATTCATGGCAAGAAAAGCTAGCGTGACGGCACTTTTAGCTACAAAACAAGGGTCCTCTGTTTCAGTCTGGTTCTCATTTTACTACCTTCTTCTTCTCTCTTGTCTGTTGCTTTTCTCCCTCCTCTGCACATGCAGGAGCCCCACCTCCACTCAGAGTGCGAGTGCTGCAGCTACAAGCTGGACCTGGTGAAACCGGTCCGCTTCCTCAACCTGCAGTGTACGAGCGGAGAAAGTGAGCAGGTCTTCCTACCAGTCATTACCAGCTGCGAGTGCACCAGCTGTCACGGTGAGGAACACTGGGCCGGGGGGGGATTTGCATATTTGTCTCTCATGTTGGTATGAAAATGAGGCATATGCTAAGACTGTACACAAAAGCTAGAAGTCAACATAGTGCTGACTTCTAGCTAACAACGTGCTTTTCAAACAAAGGGAAGGTCATAGATTTTCTCTTATAGACCATTGTTCTTCATAAAGCCACATTCATTGTGCCTTTTCCTCATCGTTTTGAAGAAAGAGACATGAAAGCTGTGCGATTAAAAAAAATATTCTTGTCATGGGAAGAAACTGTTGACAATCATTTCCTACATAATAATGTAACGGAAGTATTAAATTTACTTGAGGGCCTCTAAATTAAAAGGTGAACAAAAAAGTTGATTTATTTCAGTAATTCAAATTCTGATCATTCAAATAATAGCTTCAGCTAAATAATACAATCATATTTTAAAATAATACATAAGACTTGAGTGTGTTTATTTTAATTAATTAATAGTAGATTCAAACACGTAAAAGAAAAATTCAACCCAATCTCTATTTTATTTTTATTTTCTGCACACAAGAGTCCCCAGCTGGAATTATATCTTGTGTTTCTGGTACATCTGTAAATCTGACGCACAAGCGACATCTGCAAACAATGATGGGTGACAAAGCTGCTTCTCTTTGTCCACAGGGGATTCATCGTTGTTTCATAAGTGATCTGGGATGCTTATGACGCCTGTTGTTGTGTTCAAGTTATGATAAAAGGAGTTAGCCTGCCAGTGAAGCTATTCAAGAGTAAAATAGCATCTTAATGGTAAATATGTAGCAGTAGCTCAAACGTCCCCAATGCTAACATCAGCATCCACAGTCCACATTTCCAAAGATGATCCATGAACGATCGGGAGTTCCTGAATCTATGATCAGCATCCAGAATGGATCACCATCATTAGTGGTTTGGCTCAGATGTTCATATCTAGAAATAGGAGTAAATTTGTTTTGTGCATAAATTTGATCTATTTGTTCATAAAACCAATTTAGACAAAGAAAAAAAATCCCCAAGAAAAATGCATAAAGAACTGGTTAGCCACAAAGTTACTGTCAGATTGCCACATGAAGAAGCTAGGTAAAATGTGATTTGAAATGAAAAAAGCTGCAATATTGATTTTTCTTTTTCAAACTTTTCAAAGACTTAATTACTTCTCAATAATTATTATATAGCTCCACTCATGTTCAGTAAAATTATCCAGTCAGTGACTCTGGGCTCAAACATAAACATACAGTCACGGCATTTTCATATACAGTATGTAGTAGATGCACATCCACTGAAGTCTCGGTTAAACAGGCGATAACCTTTGATGCTCATGGATAATGAAAGCAGAGCTGCAACCTCTGAAGGAGTTGCATGTTAATCCATTAACCACAACCTGGTTAATTGCGTTAGTTAATTAGAAAGCATCACCCACCACCTCCCACAGCTACTCTGCTGCACACATTACGCCTGACGGCTTCACTTTTAGGGACAATCCGTCTCTAACGCGAACACACGCAAAAATTAAGAGGCCAGTTAAAATGATCAGTTTCTCTGATTCTCCTCTTTATGTCTGTATGTTTGAGTAAAATGAACATTGTTCTTTTATTCTGAACTACTGACGTGTCTCTGAAATTCCAAGCAGAAATTTCGTATTTATTTGCAGTAAATGAGAAATGGTCAAAATAATGAAAAAGTGCTTTCAGACCTCAAATAATGCAAAGAAAATAAGTTCATGTTCATTTAGAAACAACAATACTAATGTTTGAACTCAGGAAGAGTTCAGAAATCAATATTTGGTGGAAAAACCAGGAGGTTTTCAGTGAGGTTCAGTGCAGTGGGCTCTTAAATTTTTCCAGAGCTGTATATGCAAACACACACACACACACACAAAACGCACATCATATGAAACATAAAATCTAACTGATCTCTGTGAATTCTTACCATATTCATTGTAAAATCAGGTCTAAAACACAGAAACTGTAGGAAGTCATGTTGATCGTTATAATCTGTAGGATGGAAATGTGTTTTTTTGTGTGTGTGAAGCAGCAAAGCCAGCCTGCATCACTTCCCTGTTTCATCTCTTCACAGGAGGCGACGTGTCCAGACGCTGAGCTGAGTTTGTGGCTCGAGTGCGTCTGTGCGTGGGTGTGGATGAGTGTGTGTCAGGTAGAGCGGGAACAGTCTGAACCCCACGCTGAGCGAAGCCACATTCTGACAGCCAGCTCTGTGATAAATGGATGTTTCCAGGATGAGCAGATGGATGGACAGACGAGTGAAAGCGGCTCTTGAGGGACACACTGCGCCGCGTAGTTTCGGTCGTAGTTTCAAGTTCTTGCTCTGCAGGTTCTTCTGCCTGTACAGTCTTTTTCTGCTGCGTGTTTATAGTTTGATCCAAGTATGACCTGTAACGCATTAAGAGATGTTTCATAAGTAACCCGATGTCTGCTGCCAGTCTTCTTGTTTCCAACTGTTGAGCTTATCAATAAAAAATGTTTATTCTGGAAGTTATCCTCCCTGTCATTCTTTTTTCATTGATTATCATGACCAGTCACTCACATGAGGAAATTCGAAATATTGAATGACTCAGCATTTTCTCATTGGTGGTAGTGTGCTGGATTCAGACAGGAAGCAGGCAGACTCATGGCAGGAGTTTAAGGACAAAAGTGAAAATTCCAAGAAAAAAAGCAAAAAAAAAAAAACAACAATAAGAACTAAATAAAAGCAAAGTAGAACAAGAGGAAACAGTCATGTTGGTGGAAACAGGGAAAAGAGCAGGAAGTAATGGGAGGATCTGACCAATCAGAAGCCAGATATGTTCAAAACAAAACAGCCTTTTATTTCTTACTGTCTTGCATTAGGTGAGTCTAAACTTTTCCTGCTTTTCATAAATTTGAATTCGCCTTACTGCATTCATCCTAACAGAACTGGTTTAACTGAGTTTACAGGCTGCCTTGCTCACACACAGACCTTTTAAGCTCTAACTACAAATTTTCCATAGACCTGAGATCAGTTCTTCATGGTGGCTGCTGCAGAACATTCATTTTTTTTATTTTATCTTTTGTTGTTCTTTAGCCACTTTGTAACTAATTTGTTGATGTTCTTGGTTGGAATCCTTCTACATTTTGAAAGCCCCCTGTGTCCCCCAACCTTCAACTTTCTGGTTAATGTCTTTATATTCTACTTCAAAATTTCTTTGTATGTTTTATTTATTTTTTTCCCATCTACAATGTGAAGCGCACCTGTCTCTCACGCAGCACAGTTCCTGCACTTCACCTCACACACTTCGCTGTAGGATTTGTCAGTCTGCTGCTGATCCGAGGCAGCAGAAGTTAATGGTGTCCACGCCCATTAAATCACTTTCCTTCTGAGATTATCATAACCTTCGTCGTCTGTGGATTCAGGAGCGACGTGACGTAACAGAGTGACATTTGAAGCTGACTGAAAGCAGTGTGTACCCAACCAAGAGGCTGAACATAAACCATGGTGTCATCAGCATACAGCTAATGAAACATGCTCTGAGCGGCTCCATGTGAGGCGATGTGCTCACGTTTAGACTTTTATTATCATCGTGTCTTTGTTTATTCCCTCATATCTTACTCGTTCATTCTTGTTGTTTGTGTTTTTGATTTGTGTCATTAAATTTGTTTCTTTCTGTTTACTGTTTCTATAGGTTTATTTCTCATTCTCTTTGCTTTACTTCCCCCTCAGCCGGTTGTCCTCCTCTCCCTCCCAGCTGTTAATCATTTGCCTGCTCCCTTCCCCAGCTGCAGCCACTTGTATTTAGCTCGTCTGGTTCTTTCTTGTCAGTGTTTAAGCTCTCTTTTATCTTTCTTCACTTACTAGATCCATCAGTCTGTTGCGCTCTTTCTGGTCTTTCATTTTGGTGATCCTGTTATTCTTTTCAGCTAGTGCAGGGTGTCCAAAGTGCGGCGTGAGGGCCATCGGTGGCCCCTTGGATTTTCTGTATGGCCAGGCTGAACAGGTGGGTGATGCAGATGGAGACTTTTTCTTTTCTTTGATTAGAGAAAACTTATTACTGGCAAATTAAAATGGAACATTTTTAGTACAACACAAGGTGTTTGTCTTTTAACAATCACACTTTTTGCTTTCTCTTTAGTTTCATAGTAAATAGAGCCACGTTTATCACCTGACTTACTGAGAAACAAAATTTTGAGAAATCTGCTTTGACGTAAATTATTAAACCTCACTTAAGATGGAAAATATTTTTAAAGAGCTCATGAGCCAAATCTTGTTATTTCTCAGAATTGTTTCAATATTTTTCTATATTTCTTTTTCATCTGCGCTCAAATGAATTTACAAACTGGACGCCTTTTCTATAGCAATGTGAAAAACTCTGGATTTTGAATCTTCAATGATTTAAACCTCTCTTTATTACAAAAAGAAATACTTGTTCAATTCAAATTGTTTGCCTAGAATGTTGTTGAGCAGTGAAAAAAATTTTTTTTTGTGATTTTAGATTTTTTTTTCTTTTCTTTGGCCCATGAATACTTTTGACTTCATTTTGGCCCACATGACAAAGTTTGGACATCACAGTCCCGTGTAAGTTTCACACTGCTCATCCCAGTATACACACGCTATAGAAACAGTGACGCACCAGTGACGACATACTGTATGTCAAAGCCATTGCATGTCAAAGTTGACAGCACCTGATATTTGACTAAATGTCCCTGGTTTAAATCTAGATTTGTTTTAGAACCACTAGATAAGAGACTTTAGCAATAAATAAAAACAAAATCCATAATTCCTATTTCTGAATAGAAATAGGAATTTCTATTCCTATTTCTATTAT
>CAEGAE010044985.1:0-32527 GCA_903067095.1 Girardinus metallicus
ATGATATATATATATATATATATATATATATATATATATATATATGGACAATATAATATAGTTGGCGATTTCTTCTTACCTTTGTCAATTTGACAAGAGTAGGTAAAGGAAGAGGGCCTCCAGAAGCAGAAAATCTGGGTTTACCTAAACTTACAAGGTATACACTTCAGCTATATTTACCATATAAAGGTCAGCAATGGTAATAACTATAGTGCCAACTCAGCAGACGTGATTAGATAATTCAAACAACTGCTATAAACTCACTGCATCTCTGAATAGTGTTGTTTATGTTATATTTTATACGCATATCATCCAGAGGTGGCAAAAGCAAAAAAAAAAAAAAAAACAACTAGTATGCTCTGGACTTAAGATGGAATATATGCACACATATTCATGACATGCTTTGATTAAACTAATTAATCTTCGGTGTAATTCCAGTACCGAAAAATTTACTTTATACCAGGCGAGTCTTTTTCACCTGAGAATGTGAACCTGTACTGGGCTGATTCTGTGCCTTCAAATAATTTTAACAATGCTCCTATAGAAGATTCATAACTTATAACTTATAAGTCTGAAACAGGAACAGGTCTGAAAAAACAGTCTGTGTGCTACACTCAAAAGATAGATTCATTTGATGCATCAAAGAGTGATGTCATCACTGCTGATGTCATTGTTACCAGTGGAACCGAAAATTCTAATGGTGCATTCACATCAAACACGTTTTGAGCGTCAGGCGAGTCTGGTTTACATTCAGAGTCTATGTGGAGTGTTGGACGCTCTAGATGTGTCAAACGCTCCAAATGGTTCAAATCGCGCCGTGTTAGACGCTCGGAGCACCGCAATGGCCCTCGACGCGCCTCCACATAGACTTTGAATGCAAACCAGACGCACCTGACGCTCAAAACGCATTTGGTGTGAACGCACCGTTATATATCCGGTGTCACATTAGGACCAAATCCTGGTCCTAATACGATGGACTCATTGCTTTGGGTCAGGGGTAACGTTTAGAGGTAAGATGCAAATTAAGTTTTAGTTAAGGTTAGGGTTAGGAATAGACTAGCATTGGTTAGGGAAAATGTGTGGGTTAGGCAAAATCACAGCTACTAAAATGAAGGGACATCAATGCAAAGTTCTAATATGGGTCAAAATGGTTTTTGATTAATCTGTATAGAATTTTGTTTTCCAAATCATTCTATAAATAATGATATAATGTTATGTTGTATTTCTGCCAATTGCATAGCTGCAGTGCACTAGACATCTAATGCGTTGAATGTGCCGAGACATATTCAACACATTAGAAGCCAATCAGAACCAAAAGTTTGCCTTTTGGTTCTGATTGGTTGTTTCTGGACAGTAGCAGAGCCAGAGGGATTTTCACAGATTCTCTGTTTTATATTCTGTCAGACACTTTTAACAAATATTCATCCATCATCTAACACACTTATCCTTGCACACACACATTCACACCTTAGGACAATTTAGAGAGACCAATTAATCAATTAAGTTTTGAGAAATTTTACCTGCTGCAGCTTTTATATAGGAAAGTTTTAATAATGTTTCTTATGCTGTTTTGAACTCTGAAACTGATCTTGTGTTTTCTCCATTGATTTTGGAGTCAGGAATTTTATTTGCATCGACGCCTGTGTCTGTTTATACTTCCCAAATTTGTGTAAAGCCTCAAATTTCCATAATTCCCAGTTTTAGCAAAACCAGGGTTTTGCTAAAACCTGGATAGTGACCCAGGTTAGTGCCACCTGGGTGTGGGTCGGCGTAAAGGCCGAGCCGGGCATAGATTGGCCTTCATGCCAACGCCAATACTAAGGCCCTCCATGCAACTAGCCGAGGTTGGTCGCATGGATGTCTGTCTTTCCTCGGACCTCCATGTTTGTGTGGAGGTTTGGCTTTGCGTGGACTCCTTTGTTTGCAACCTGGGAGTGACTTCAGCCTGATATGCAATCCTTCGGTCTCTTTCCTCATGGAGATCAAAAATCTTACTCTGCAATTCTGTTTTAAGATCGTCTACCTGCTTTGTGAGATCTCTGACGTGTTGGCTGGTCTCGTCCACGACTTCCACTGAGGGGGTAATCTTGAAGCCAGCAGAGGGAGTTGTTTCCTGCTCGACTTCCAATGATGTTGGACTCTCAAAGTCGCCGGAAAGACCCAATTCCCCCTGGATCTCTGCTGATTCATCTTCCGGCTTTGTGGGGCTGTCGCTGTCATCTTCGAGAGGGAAAACGACAGCGTCGTAGTCGACTTGGATGTTGAGGTCCATCATGTCGATCCATGAAAGCTGAGCTGGAAAAGCTTCATGTTCACAAGCAATCTGTAGTTGCTTCATGTCTGGTAAATTCTTGCTTCTCTGAAAGGCGTGTAATATCTGGAATCGATATCCCGCTTGTTTCAATTAATTTCGAACGTGCTCTGAAGAGTGATCTGTCGCGATAGAACTGTGGAACAGGTCTGAGAAAACGCTGTCTGTGAGCTACATTCAAGAGAGAGATTCCTTTGTGGTATCATAGAGGGATGACATCACAGCTGATACCATTAATACCACTGGAACTGAACATTCTATCCATCTTATTCCTGGGAGGCTTACTGGGGAAACGATTATGGGTCTTACTTCCAGCGCCTACCAGAAGTAGCAGTATTTCACGTAATTTGTAGGGTTTTTGGCTGTCGCGCTCGCCAACAAGATGCGAATTTTATAATCAATTTAGTACAACCAAAAGGTTTCCAACCCAGTGATCAACAGCAAACCACAACGATAACGACGGTCAAAAAAACTGCGCGTTTCCGCCGCAATCAGCACACCTGTTGAAAGGTTACCTGTGACTACATTTAACCATATGATGCCACCCACAGTGACTTTTAGGTATTACACCAAAACAAAAAATAGACACATAAAGCCCAAAAAATATGGTTTTAAATACAGACTGATGGTTACGAGCCCTTATCTAAGTTAATCACGATGATTTTACATTAACAGACAATAAAAGATGATATTTAAGATTTGAATATTACATGAGAACAATACAAAAACATTTTCAATACAGAAATGTCGGCTCCTTTAAAAGTATACATACATGCATACTTACCATCCCGGACTATGATAACAAACTGGGTGTAATGTAAGACCTTTTAAAGAGTAATATTGCGTGTTTGGTTTATGTACTTTATATATTAGTGTGGACTTGTTTAGTCTTTTTTTTACTCCTCTAACTAAGAGGCCGCAATTTTAGCGGTTAGCCGCCAGGGGTCAGTGATGCACCACATATACTCAAAGACTGATCCAAGAAATGACAAGGAAATGGGAAGAAGATTAAAAATAAGTGGTAAATATATTTGAACAGGAGCAAAAACAAGCAAAACCCTCTCGAAATATGAACATTCCCGCATCTATGTAGCAATGCTTTTGTATGATTGCTAGATATTTTTAGTGTCCATTAGGGATCCAGTAGACTGAGCATCTGCTGCACTTTAATCTCAGAAAAAGCTCCGCGATTTCTGATTTTGGCAGGACTTGTGTTTTTCAAGGCCGCTGAGGTAAGCAGAAAGCAGGAAGTACAGTCACCGAACAGAATGAGGCCAACATCCCATCATGCACTGCTCAGAGATAGATCAGCATCACGATCTGCAAAACGATCAGTAATGTCAAATATCTCTGACTAGGTGCAAAATGACTATTATTTTCACAGGAAACAGAGAAAACTAAATTATATATTTACATTTTTCGAAACGCATCTCTGTGTATTGAGATGAATTATCATCACAAGTTCTGTTGGACAAACTTGTGGCCATAATTGACGTGATGTAGAAGCCAAACATGGAGACTGGACCATAAATGTGCCCAGGTCTTTAAGTAGGGCAGCAGCTAAATCTGTTTCCTCCTAAAGTCCGAGCCTGAGAAGCAGATTGGCTGCATGAAAACTCTGCACCCAAAGGGAGTGAAGCGACGGGATGCACTTTAATCTCACATAAAGCTCTCATAAATCAAAGGGATATCAGTGGTGGACCACATCATCCAAATCACACGCCTTAATTCTGCAGATAATAAAAAAAAAAGCATTACACAACATGCTTGCTCTGCTCCTCACACTCAAACCTCCACACACCCAAAACAAAACTTAGGATCTTGGGAGACAGGGCTCTCTGTGCTACTGCCCCGCGCCGGCGCAATGCCCTCCCTGAAGGCATTACACTCCACTGACTCAGTCTTAAAAAAGGTCTAAGAGATTTTTTTTTTTTTTTTTAGCAAAATGTTTGGATCACCCTCTTAGATTTTCTTTTTTTTATTGTAGTTGAACTGATTACAATATTAAGCCTTTGGCTTCCTAACATGAAAAATGCACTATAAATAAAAGTTTTTTTTTTTTTTTTTTTTTATTAATACTAGCATTTACTTGATACACACAGTATCCTTGAAATTTGACTTGGGCTCCAACTACCATCCATCTATCCTTTGTCTTTTGATTGGAGTCACTTGTGCAGTAACTTAACCTGAGAAGTTCAGACTGCCCTCACCCCGATCAATTAGGCCAAATCCTCTGAGAGAATCCCAAGGCATTCTCACACCAGCCAGAGGACACAGTCCCTCTGCTGTGTCCAGGGTCTTCATCTGGCTCCCAAAGGAGGCATCCTAACCAGATGCCTAAATCACCTCGACTGGCTCCTAAGGAGAAAGGGTAAGGCTGTAAACACTAGCCTTTAGAAGGCAGGGTGTCCTTATCTTATCTTTTGTTCATGGAGCAAAACAGTGCTTCATTGGTTTTCTTGTTTGTTTAAGTGCATTTCAGTCACTGAGACAGATGCAAACGACCATATTTTTCACCCAATTACCACCGGAGATAGGCACCATTTATGCAGGGATAAATGGATAAAAACAATGGATAAGTGGAGGAATTTTTAGTAGCGTGTCCTGATGTTTTCATATGACTTTGTGGTTATTGTGTGGACACTCTGCGATGGACTGCCGATCTGTCCAGGGTGACCCCGCCTGTCACCCGAAACGTTCGCTGGAGATAGACACCAGCAGCCCTCCTGCCCCCACTAGGGACAAAGGTATGAGAAAATGGATGGATGTGAGAACACCAACTCTTGGGAGCCCCCTGTCGGCTGGGTTTGCTTATGCCTCTGGCTGACTGCACACTTTAATTGTGTTTAAAATAAAACAAACAAAGAAAACCAGTCAGGTCCCTGTACTGTACTCTTGTTCTATTTTGGCCCTCCTTGGTAGAAGTGATACTACTAACTTTTTTTTTTTCTATGTTATGTTTATGACAAAATGTCCAAGATCAAAATATTAAATACAACTTATTTTAAACACTCCTGTTAATATATCAGATTGTATTATTGATTCAATCTTTTTCCACAACATATAAAAGAAGAAGAAGGCAGAAAATAAATAAATAATTCAAATTACAATTGTTGAGAGGCGCCGCTTAAGGTTATGGAAACCGACCAGATAATATGATGTGCGACAGCCCCTTCAAATGACAGCAGAAGAGAGAAAGTTATTAAAGTAAAGCAAGCCATAAAACTGACACAATTTACGTTTTTCTTTGCTTATGTGGCTAATTGCTGCTCTAATAGCGTTTGTTATTGACCGTTCAGTGGAAGATCTACAAACATGACGCAGATTGTGGGTGACGCACGAAATGGGCGTGTTTTTCTCTCTGGTCAAACGCTGCAAAAAATGTTTCACTCGAGTAATTGGATTTAGATGGGGGCTGTTGGAAAATGGAAAGACAATTTATTTGCTAACAGTCACCTGCAGTATAACAACCTGTTAAAGAAGCTTTATAATTGTTGTATTACTGATTTCAAAAGGTTTAAAAAGCACGAGACGTGTTTGATGGTGCAAATTAGTAAAGTGAAATTCTGAACATGATTTGCGTTTTTTTTTTTGTTTTTTTTTTTCTTCTGGATCTATAGTGATTCCAATGCATCGCGTTTTAGATCTCAATCTGAAAATAGGTTAACAAATAATATTCATAATGCAACCAGAAGAGAAAGAGAGAGTGAAACTTGTGCACTTCTTGCAGTGTTCATTCCCTCCTTCTCCTTTGTCTCCCCCTTCCTCTCTGATGAGGGGGCAGGTCTTGTTGTAGTGGGCTGTATTACTGCCTTGGCAGGTGATGCTGCAGCTCACACGGGGCTGAAACAGCCTCCTTGCTTATCTGCTTTTAATTAGACAGGTGACCTGCTTTCAGCACCACCGTGCGTCAACAGCTCCGGCAGCGCACATCATTTTTTTTTTTTGTTCCAGCCTTTACCCGCCCGGTGCGTCTATAGGCAGACAGAGCTGCTCCGTCCCCATCAAGACGCAGCCTTTCCGCGGCAGTTTCAGCACCGGGTTCTGGAGCTGTACAAGCATTCAGCACTTCTTCTTTTTTTTTTTTTGTTTGTTTGTTTGTTTGTTTTTTTTTGTTCCTCAGGAAAAGGGATCCCCCTCCAGACTCACTCTCGCCGATAGGAACTGGTTTCCTGAGCGCTCCGTAGTAGATCATTCCAAGGATGGCGTCAAAACGCGTTGGCCTTTTCGTGCTTCTCCAGCTTCTTGTTCTGAATGTAGTGAGCCAGACATCTGCCTTCCCCATACCTACAGCCTCAGCGGATGGTGAGTTCGCGGGAACTGGGGCACCATTTGATTGCCAGAAATGTGCGCAGTCGTTTTGAAGATTTGCATAAAACTTCCCAAAAGTACCACGAAACCCTAAATGGAGCGCATAAAGAAGTATAATTGTTTTTTTGTTGTTGTTGTTGTTGTTGTTTTTTTTAAGTGTTGTAAATTGTGTTTGGTCTGCTGTTTTATTTCCCTTTCCTGTTTTGTACGTATGGTCTAAATTCAAATTACATATACTTGTAATTTGAATTTGAATTACAAGTATATGAACACGGAGCTCAACCCTAAGAGTTGAGCTCCGTGCAACTCGGTTGCGGCTGGTGGCGTTTTTAATGCGCCCGGTCGCTTTAGGCCGCTTGTGGTCTATTTTCGCCACAGTTTAATCTTTTGTTTGATAATCCGATTAAGCTCTGCCTCTGGCGGAGAGTTAGGAGGGCAGAAACCCAGCAGATCACATCAACCAGAAAGGTCAATTTTCACTGAAGCAACTTTAAATTATAACCTCAAGTGAATTAAAGTTCGCAATTAAGTCATCTGTACGGTTAATATATTCTGCTTTTCGGCCACCAGTTTGAACGCTTACAGCGGTGATTTCGTTGCAGATAAAACTGTGTACAACAGACAGCTGACAGAAGAAAGACCTTTACAGGAACAGGTTGGTGATGTCCCTTTTGTCTCAACAGCTAATTTTCTTCTTTTAATATCCGGCCAAATGTGTTTTATGGTCACTTTTCAAACAGCCTGGGTTTTTTTTTTTCTTTATCCCTACAAACATTAATTATCAGGCCTCGTATCCTGAGTGACAATCAATTGTTTGTCCTTGCCCAGATTGCAGAGGCAGACAGCGTGAAGGCTGCGGTGCAGTCAGCAGGTAAGAGGACACCTCATTGCCAATCAATTGATGACTCTGTTTCCGCCTGCTGTGCAGATTCAGGTTGCAGCAGCCTTTCCAGTAATGGAGCCATCATCTGCGCCCTCATTCACTGCTGCTTGCTTCTCCTTCCTGGCAGAGAGCAAACGGCCCGCGACCTCCAAGGACGCGGAGTCAGAGCAAGGCGACGACTTCACCATGCTCAAGTCTTTGGCCGACGACCAGAAATCGAAAGAGGCCCCGGAAGGGCCGGTGAAGAAGGGGGATCATCAGTACGTCCCCGACGAATCCGATTCGACGAAGAGCAGACGTCTGGCTGACGACTACGACTCCACCAAGAACGGGATGGACTACGGCAAGTACCAGGGGTGTACGCACGCTCGACGTGCGCTTGGCACTGATTCTTCTTTTCCTTTCATCCATAAAAAAACGCAGAAAGGCGCGCTTCCCATTAAAACAAGGCTGCACTTTATCTCCACAAGTCACTGACACAAGTCTCCAGTCTGCGTCCTTTGTCTTGGTTTTTTTTTTTTTTTTTCTCTCCGTCATCAAGGACAGACCCATAACGCTGGCTGCTGCCTCTGTCCGTTTGCTGGCAGGCCACCAGGCAGACATTTTAAGAAAGAGTAGGACGAGGAGACACGTGGATTTAATGGAGTTGAGCTGCAACAGAAAGAAAGGAGTCAGGGACAGGACACGTGAATCCAGCAGAAACAGATTATCCTCTTCCTCCTCCTCGACTCCGATGTGGTGGAAGCTGATGCTCTGTCTTCCACTACTTTGCAGAATGCTTTCATCGCTCATATAGAAAAAAATAGAACATCATTTTAACGCCTGTGCGTTTTTAAGCATGTTTCCACATATGAATATTTAATATAAATTGTGACAACACAGATAAATGTGAGTGAGTATCATAAATGATGAGAAAAATGTTTTAGTTTGTTTCTTTAATGAATTAGGATAGAAACCCAGACATTTAGTCCTTCTTAAAATATCTAAAATCACATACCGGCGTATCGCACCCTGTGTTTAGATGAGAACATTTTTAATGAGAATTCTCTTGCTTTTTTTTAAATTTCATATATTTAGTTTTGAGCTACCTTTAAAATCAGAATTGGCTTTCTATCTCTCTAAGTTGAGATGAAGGGATTTTCTCCATAGAGTCTAAATGCATTTTTGTATAGCTTTTGCTATATGTTTAGTGTTTTTTTTGCTTAAGGAGTCAACCAGTTTTGATTTTTGTTGCTTAAGTGCAAATACATTACTTTCTGATTAGGCATCGATGTGCAAATATTTCCTAATAAAATAAGTTATATTTATGGCATTCAAATTTTTTCACATCACTTTACATCTACACTCACATTAGGTCTGCCCTTCCTGTTATCTAAGAGCACCCTCAACACCTATCATCATTTCAAGAGGGCCCACATTTACTGCAGTCTGACCGTGAAGCCCTCTGAGAGGTCAGGTGACTGAAAGTCAAACCACAGAGACAGAAACCTTTTTTCTTCTCCCCTTCTTCCAGATTACGCTGTATACGCTTACATTTGGCAAGCTCAGCAGTCAAGATCTTTTCAAAGTGAGCCAAAAATAGATGGAAGGAAACATATCACTTATGATTCAACCTGCACACACGGACAAAAATAATCTGGCACTGCTCCTCGTTTTCACTCAGTTTTGGACCTCGGGAAGCAGCCGGCGCCGTTATGCAAGTGTCAGACTGTCGCAGTTGCACATTTGTCGCTCGGGATTGCTGCGACACGACGAATATGAGGAACACTTTTTTTTTTTTTAGTGTGTAAAAAAAGTAATTCTGCTCCACGGGGCTGAAAGGAATGACATCGATGGTTTCTCTTCACAGATGACCCAGAAAGCTTCCGGCAGGTTGACGGCACCCCGCTGACTGCTGAGGATATTGTTCAGAAGATTGCCAACAAAATATACGAGGAGGACGACAGAGGGGTGTTCGACAGGATCGTCTCCAAGCTGCTCAAACTGGGGCTGGTAAGCGCCGAGCTCAACCTCGCCCTCTGAAACTCGTATTGAGTTGAGCCCAGCGGGTGGCTTGACATTTCCCCCCGCGGGGGCTCGCTTCACCTCTCTCTGCACAGCCTCTACCGTCACTATAGCAGATGAAGATATGTGTAAATTGCATTTCTTGTTCCACAAGTTCAGCTGTGAATTAGTTTTTTGTCACTCGATGCCCCCTCTTTTGAAATGAGGCCACCGATCAATAATTTGGACTCTATCATCACAAACTTGCTGTTATTGTCTGGTTTCTTTTTTTTCCTTCTCTGTAGATCACTGAAAACCAGGCGGATACTCTGGAATACCAGGTGGCCGAGGCGCTCCAGGATCTCATCACCAAAAATGCGAAGAATAATGAAATCGAGGACATGGACCAGGAGTCCAGGGGAGAGCAGGACGACCTGGGTTCAGACACGGTACGGCATGAGACAAAAAAAAGTCATCATCATGGTAACAGCTGCTAGGATCTAAAACCTGCTGAGTTTTTTTTTTTTTTTTTTTTCTCTCAGGACGCATGGGAGGCACCCAGGCGGCGTTACAATGAAGAAGACGATGACGAAGGAGCCAACAACGACGATGAGATTGCGGACGAGGTGGACAGGGATGTGGAAGAAGACGTGGACAACAGCTGGGACAAAGTGAAAGAGGAGGGCAACGAGGTGAACCCTGAAGACGGGCTCCAGGACCTGCAGTACTTCCCAAACTTCTACCGTCTGCTGAAAAGCCTTGATTCAGGTGAAAACTCAAATCCTCCTCACAGAAGATTATTTTATTTTAGTCATTAGAGGATGAGTCAGGGCTTTTTTTTCCTCACATTTGTTTCAACAGAAAAGGAAGTGTGGATGATAAAATCACCCACACGCGCACAGGCACTCTAGTGATCTCATTATCGACACTCCAGTTACGAAGAATTCAGCGGTCAAACGTTTTAGAACCATTTCCGTCCATCCATACGTTCGTCCTCATTTTCTACCTGCTCTCTGCTTTGTTTCTCCAGAGCAAGACGTTCAGGAAAGAGAAACTCTGATCACCATCATGAAGACGCTGATTGATTTTGTGAAGATGATGGTGAAGTATGGCACCATCACTCCAGAGGAGGGAGTTTCATATCTTGGTAAGATGTTAAAATAATAATTTGGAGGTACTTCAAGGTACTTTTAAGGTACTTCATCAGGTTGATGAATCTTTATTCCACATAAATGCTTTAGGCTTTGATTGAACATGTTTTATTGCGCATGTGGTCGATGTGGAGCTCAATTCTCAAATGTCCACAAAGACTGTTTGTGCTACTTTTTAAAGTGAGTAACAGGAAAAGAGAATAATTACAGCTTATCTTAGTTAAAACCATCCATCCATCCTCTTTTCCATAAATATGATGCTTTGTGTTTAACATTAATTTTGAAGCATCAAGAAATCTTTTCAACTGTTTTTCATGTGGGGTGGGCGTTAAGCCCAGGGCGGCATCCCATCAGGGGCAACATGAATGCTCCAAAAACAACAACAAGGATTGCCTTGTTGTTTTTGGAGCATTCATGTTGCCCCTGACACAACTAACACAACCTGTTAGTTGTGTCCCAAGTCTATTGTCTATTTGCACATCATGAAGCCAACGTCTTTACCTAATTTGAACCTTGGTCCTAGATTTTATTTTATCTCTTGACGACAATCTAAAGGATTTAAACCTGAACTTTATTGTTCCACACTGAACACATTTCATTGTAAACACAATTTCAGTCATGAAACCTTTTTTCTGTTTGTGAAAACTCATAAAAATGTTCATTATAAATTTGTTGGGATTCAGACCACCTTTAGATTGAGACAATTACTCGTATATAGTGGCCACTCCTTCCAGTCATGTTATCTCATAGCTCCAGCTACAGTTTTAATGCTTTACAGGAACGGTGTATAAGTGAGGATTATCCTGTTATTGTTTGGTTACTATTCTGTTTTCTTTGTAAGAGGACATGATCAGCCTTTCAGCAGCTTTATGTTGACAATAATATCTAAGTGATTTATTGCCAGACATCTTTTGTTAGGGAATAACAAACTACGGCTGAATTTCTCCATAGTCTATTCCAAATTTAAATAACAAACTGAGGAAAAATACAACATTTTCACCTCTTTTAGAGTGATTTGCACTTCTTGATTGGCAGGTTATTTTAAAATTAACTCAAACATTTGGGGTTGTGTGAAAGATCTCTCTACATGCAAAAGGTATATGTGTGGAATGCTATGTAATGATGTGACAACTTTGTTGCTCAAGCTTTTTTGACATGGATCTTACAGCATGATGAAAGAGATTTAGACTTTAATCCATTCAGTGTGCATCCATTTTATCCATGTCTGTTTTTTTGTTTGTTTTTTCTGTGTGCTGTTGGTCTAAAGCAGTCGAGCGTAAAGGCAGTGAAGGCAGATAATAAATGTCAGGGGGCTTCCAGTATGACCAGACTGGTTACGTTATGGCCATCAGTAGCCAGTGGAAAGGTCAGCCACCTGTCACAGACAGCACAGCCGTCATCTCTATGTCCGCCTCCGGAAATCCCAAACCCATCCGGTCCTCTCTTTGTGACATAATCCTTCCCTCAAATCAGCATCCAGTTGAAAAGAGAAATTGAAACTTAAAATTAGCTAAAAAAAAAAATTTAAAAAAGAGAGAGACATTTTGATGAAATGATTAGCTTTTTTCCTGCCTTAAATTATATTAATTATATTAATTTCATTTCACAATACTTAGGAGAAAATACAAAAATGAGGTTCAACATATATATCAAATTTCTTATTCATTTTTAATCTAATTAATCGATTTTAATTCAATTTATTTCGTTTTTTTCATTTAGTTTTTTAATCTTATCCATAAATACAATATGATATCTAATAGTTCATATTGTTTTTTTTCTCTTTCTTTTTATTTAAAACGTAAATAACTTGGCAGCCATGTTTCCTTTTCACTTCTACTTTTGACATGAATGAGATAAAAACAAATTTAGCTCCAAGTTTGTCGTCCACTAAGGCTGACCCGCTGCGTTTAGCCTTTAGACGGATTATTCAATTCTCCTTCAGATGACCGTTCCCAACAGATGGCCATTACTGTCTCAAACTGCTGCTGCGCTAACTGCTACACACCGCTACCGAACATAATATACCATTAAAAAAGACGCAGGTCTCTGTGGCAGCCAGGCCCCAGCAGTCTCCTCGTCCAGGTTATATAGCAAGACACAGAAATGGATTTCCTCCATCTCCTAGCGACATGCACACGCTCTTCCTCCTTTCTCTCTCTCTCTGCCTCTCTCTCTCCCCTGTACTGGTTGTGATGTTCCAGTGAGTCACAGCAGGTTCACCACTGAGTACTCAGAGCTGCCAATCATCTCTAATCTGGCAGCGGATAATGCTGCTTGCTTCAAGATGCAGCCAGAGAGTGAGTGAGATGCAGAGGCAGGAAGCACGGGAAGGGAGAAAAGAGTGGGTTTTTCTGTGTTTGTGTGTGTCTCCGGGTGTGAGGAGGTGGATGGTATACATAGAAAGAGCAGAGGAAAGTGGCCTGACTAGATAGTAAGAAGTAGAAAACACAAGAATTGGAAAACATTTCAACGTCAAGCCTTGTCATACCCTCTGTTTGATCTGTAAAATAAAAAGACGCTCGCAAAATTCCTCACAGTTGTGGACCCGATCAGATAAACAATACTATGCCTCTGCTCTCATCGGCATTTTGTCCTCCAAGCTTATTACCACAAAAACAAATTTTTATTGTTTTTGTGGTAATAAAAACAATAAAATAAAAAGCTATTTTAATAAATAGCACCTGAGCTGGTGCTCAGGTGGTAACATTTGACAAACAGTTTATAACTAGCAGATATTTCTGCTCACGTCAAGAGGAGACCAATAAACACTGCAAAGGTTCTCGGAGCCATTTAAAGCACAAAGTTCTTCAATCTGTAACTATTTATGCAAAGCTTTTAAATGATGAATTAGAAGACTGATGGGAAATGAACACCGAGGATGTGATTTTAGCTGCATTTATCCCAGAACATCTGCTCCCTTTATCTTTACGTGTAATGTTTCCCTCCTTCGTTAATCCAGAGAGGACCTGTTGTCCTGTCCAGCCATATGATCTGTGTTTCTCTCCTCGTTTCATAATCGCTCTGAAAATACATAATATCCCAACCCCCCCCGTAACACGTACGACACCTGAGGATTACTTGATGAATTCATGCAGAAATGTAAACATTTCTAAAACAAACAGCCGCATTTGGTGATGTTAAACAGGTTCAGCACACATACAGATAATTAAACTACACATAAATTATTCCTATAAAGGCTTTTTATTTTCTTTTTTTCTTTTTTTCTTTTTACTCTGGTTGAGTTTGCTAATTAAGCCACTGGAAATGAGAATAGGGGAGGAAAAAAAAGACACAATGTTATGTTTATGACTGTCGTCATGCTCCTGAGCCTCATATTCGTTAATGAGAGCGAGGCTTTTTCTCATGATAATAACCCTCTGAGTCACACAGGAACAGCGTGAAACACTGAAACGGTCAACAGAGAGAACTGACCGGCCGCACTCGCCCAATGAGATCTGACAGTAAATGTTTGTTCTCTTCTGTCCACCTGCAGAGAACCTGGACGCTATGATCGCCATGCAGACCAAGAACAAGCTCGGAAAGTCCCTCGTGGTCCCGGACATTTCGGGTCTTACCGGTAACGTTTTTCTCTTGAATGTGTCAAACATCCTTCAAAGTGATATCTCTTAGGTTGTGTGATAAAGCAAGTGGCTGGACTGAAAGTTTGAAAATAACCAGTTTTGGTGCTGAAAATTAACAGAATTCAAAAAGGTGCATAAAAAGACCTTTATAACTTTATCCTGAAAACTTATAGTTAAGTAAACTGGCCCAAGCTGGACATATATAAAAAATTACAATTGTTAGGAAAAAATGGTGAATTGTTCTTTTCTTTGGTCAGAAAAGAATTATGTAGAAATAATCTACATAGTTAGATAATTTCTTTGGTTAAACACTTTCGAAACGGCTCAAGTGGCTCATAAGTAACCTGTAATAAAATAAAGTTGTCTTACATTTTACCTGTTTTTTATACTTTGCCTTCCACCTAGTTACACCTTTGATTGAAATGTTAACAACCTTAGAATAGATTATTTTATTGCACAATATCAATTTGAAAAGTTTTGAATAATCCAATCTTTAAGTATTTTTGCTGAAGGACTTGAGCACAGGCCCTTGAAATAATAAGAAAATAGTTAAGCAACTAAACCTGCCTTTATGCAACAAAAACTTTAAATGAACTGGAATAAATCTGGCTGAACAATAAGGCCAGTTAATTTTGCCAACACAGACAATGACGAGGATAGCAAGAGAAGTTTAAGATATTTCCAAAGTTCATTTTTTTTCCCAGTAGATAATTACTCCAATACAATAAGATTACTTTAACTACACTTTATGTTGGTATCAAAAATGTAAAAGAAGGATGAATCCAAGAAGATAAAGGAAACACTATGGGGGGTTATTTGAAAGGCTATTTAAGGACGGAAGCAGCAAGTTCCCTGCAAATCAGATATAAAAGAATCAAATTACAGATGTCCAATTTACTGAACAACTACTAAGTGTTTCCACCCAGAATTTTAACCATTTTTGTGTTTTTATTCTGCTTTAGGGAAAAACTTTGATGAAGATGACAACACCAAATCCGAGACTGCCAAGATGCAGAAGGAATACGAGAACCTGAAGGACTCGACCAAAGTGGAGCAGCCGTCAACTGAGACCAGTCAGTCCACAGAGAAACCCTGACGACCACCAGACACGCATAGCATTTTGTTCTACATAGCCAGCTAAAACTCTTTGACAGTTTCAACATTTTTCTCATCTCACAAATGAAAATGTCCGGCCTCATCATTCGCATGACTCATTCTTTGTGTTTTTTGTTATTGTTCTTTTTTTTGTTCAAATCACATTTTTATTGTTTTTTTGTTTTGTACGTCCTCATCTCTCAAATAAATATACAATTTTCCAACAAAAAAAAAACCCCACAACAAATCCTCACCACTTCACTTCAATTAAGTAAATTATCATACTCAGTCTACCACAAAATTGGTTTCAGTACATTGGAAACCAGTTCAGACATTTTGTTTTTCACAGCGGAGCTCCTGGGAAATAAACAACACTCCGCAGTTCAGGCCAATCATCATTAAGCCCCTGCTCGTCTCTGAACTAGGCCAGTCCAATAACAGTCACCGGAAAAGCTTGTCAAAGCCTCGTTTAGTGTGTGTCCTGGCAGACTGCACACACTGCACGCCAGTATAATCCACATTTCCACCCAGACAGAAACAGATAAACAAAGAACAAAATAAAATGCAGACTGGGGTTGTCAGGTTCATCAATTACTAAATAGAAAACTGATCGGCTGGTTTTAAAGTCTCCAGTGACTTGGCCTATTTAAGTTTTATCAAAAAAAAAAAAAAGAAGAGAAAACATCTATATTAATGCACATTTGATCTGTGCCTAAATTAAGAATATAAATTAGGCACATATTATATATTGTATATATTATATTTATCTGATGAGGCTTGCTTTTTGATACCGTCCTTGCAGCCGTTGTGTTTTCTGTGCAACTGGGGAGAAACTGGGGAGAAAAAAAAAGAAAGCGCGAGGGTTACATTTTTCACATTATGAGTAATTTATAAATCTACTATTTGACTGTTTTACTTGGACCTGGTAAAATTGAGGTCCTTGCAAGTTTCAGAGTCTTGGCAAACAAGAAAATGCCTTTCAGGAATAATAGTGCTTCAGTGAGGGAAATATCTCAAGTCTGTTCTCCGTTTCTTTGAAACCCCAGATCAGCCGGGCAAATCGGAGAGCTACCTGGAGGCCATCAGGAAGAACATCGAGTGGCTGAAGAAGCACAACAAAGAAGAAGGCAAAAATGGTGAGGCATTTTTCATTACAGGAAAGTTGATGATGCAATCGTAGTCCTGATTCCTTCATCTTGCTGAATATGGTTGGATGTTACACGAGTTTGCTGATGTAACACACAGAAAAAAAGTCCTTATTTCCAAATCATTGCTTCTTCATTCCTCATAAACTGCCACGTCTGGGGCGAAGGAAGATCAGCGACCCTTGTTATCCCCTATTTGCATTTTAAAGGAGCGTGGCATATTAAAATAAATGCTTCGCTCCAGATCTCATCAATATGGATCATCCCTAATCATGCTATCCTAATTGCTCCAGAAACAGCTGCTTGCTCACGGACAAAAGACTTGAATCTCCTTCACTGAAACACCAAACATACAGTAGCTGAAAAGCAAGTGTGTTGTTCTCTGATGCTGCTTACTGTCAGCTTTGGCCTGCAGAGCGGAAAAAACTCTTGTAGCGTCTACGGTGAGGCCGGATTCAGTCGGACGTCGCCATGTTGCAAAATCAATGCCCTCCGCTCCTTAATTAGGCAGAGGGGAATGAATCGCTAATGAGTTCTCACCATTCAGATCTATGCGTGGCAGATGATCTCAGCGTGACATCCCAGACAAGAAAATAAAAGTTCAGGCTCCGTGAGTTTTATCCGTACCGTTCGTTTTATTTGTGCCGTTCTGATCCGAGCTCAATAACAAGGATAAGAAGGTGAAGACAGAGGGATTACAGATTAAAACCAAGTTTGACCCAGATTCTGGCTTCCCTTCCTAAACACAGGAGAAATAAAACGACAACAACAAGGAAAAAAAACAAGGGACTCTGAAAGAGTCCCTTGCTGAGGAGGAGAGGGTATTGAGGAGGAGAGGGTACATGGGAGGCCAGATCAGCAGGGATGTTTTGTTGGGAGCTCATCTTTAACCTTGCCCTAGATAGGACACTTCATTAGCATTCAGGAGTGTGCAACGGTTGTCCGGGACAACTGGGGGCTCCCCGCCTTCTTGCCAGCGAACCGAGACATACAGATAATGGTGTAAGAAGAGGCGCACATTGACAAAATGTGTCCAATCACCCAATTTTCCCATGATCAGGCTCTATTTAGGACTAAAATAAAGCAGCATGAGGGTGTCCATTTGTAGCTCATTTTGCAGCACATTGAACTCCTCTTTGAAGCCCTCGTCCTTGTTCTTTTTTTAGGAGAGAACAAAGCCTTTGCAGCTGAAAACAGTGTCATAGAAACAGAGTGGGATCCGAGCCATTCGTTGTGTTTACTCTACCAGAAGCCTCCATTAGGACGATCTCAGCAGCCCATTTGTTTGTGTTAATGAGTTCATATAAGTTCATCTGCACGCGGATGCGTACGCCTACACTCTGTAAAGATTAGCCAGAGGAGCAGATGGACACACACGGAAACATCCTGGCTTTTGCCACTTGGCTTTTTACGGCCCTGGTTACAACAACTGACGCTGCGTCTAATTGCGTTCTTTTGATCTTTTCCACAAGTCTCGGCCCACAAGTGACTCTAACCCTAAAGTGCTGCAATGATCCGCCCCAATGCAAATGCTGGGAGGTCGCAGAGTGACCTTTTGGTCATTCCCTATTCGTTCGCTACTAGTTTAGTTGGAGCCTATGGTCCTACATTGGGGCCATAAAGTTTGTTCAAAAGAAAAACAATTTCAAACTGAAAGAAAGTATTTGAAATGGAAAAATGAACTCAAACTAAAGATTCAAAACTGAAAAAATCTATATTTTGAAGTTGAAAAGAAAAGGATGGGAAACTGTTTTTTTTTTCTCACTGTGATCATTTCATCTGAAACAAACTGAAAACAAATCGTACTTTAATGGGGTTTAATAAATGTGTTGCGGCACGTGGTTAAGATGTGCAAAAATACTTGAAATGTAGTTTTTTTTATTTGCAGTGCAACAATCTCACACTGAGAAATATAATCCCCACATCTAACTAGAAAAATGTTGGTACCCGTGTTGTTAATGTTTCACCAATAAGGTATAATAGGGTTCTTTTATACTCTTTTGTACTGTTGGAGCAGAAAAGGGAACATTTCTTTTACATAATCCCTCCACATCATCTAGAGTCCTGGGTCCTCTTCCATTCATTTTATCAATAGGTTTTCTATATAATTCAGGTCTGCAGACTGAAGAAAGTTGATTTTTCATCTGGAAAATCATTTCTGCGCTGATTTGGCCGCATGCTTTGGTTGATATCTTGTTTAAACAACCAAACCCAGTTTGTAAGGTTTCACTTTAATATTTTCAGGTATGTCAGAGTTTGTGCCCTCCATCAATGATTCCCAGGGAATTTTGAAGTCTACAACATCACAGATTTTCTGCCATACTTAACAGTGGGCATAAGGTGCTTTTATTTATATTCATCTTCGTTTTACACCAAACCCACCAGCAGTGTCATTTATCAGAAAGTTAAACTTTTGGCCACATTTTGCTTGCAGGAACCTTTTCCATGCTCTGTTTCCACAATATTCACAAGAGTTAAATTATGTTACCTGGGTAACATCTGTTCAAAATACACCATTAAACTGCAACTACAAAGCTTACGTCGTAATTATAGCTGCAATAATGGACACACGACTACATTTGCTGTAGACACTTTGAGACATCAAGTTAATTTAGAGCTGACGCTGGATACTGTGTGTGTGTGCAGTTTATAATGCTTCATATTACGGATTTTCTCCCAACACTGAATAAATGTAAGGAAATTAAATGTTATTTTTTCCTCAATAATCATATTTTAGCATGAATGCGAATAAAATTATCGATAACAGTATTTACATTTCAGAAGCATAACTTGGCGATCATCTTGCAGCATGATCTTCTCATTAGATGGCTGCAAATCTGGCATCAGACAAACATCCTTTGACCCTAATCCTCCTTGGGTCTTGTTTGGGTGTGGCATCTCAAGGTTTCCCCTAACCACAGCATCCTTAACGAACCTGCTGTGAACGTCAGATTATAAGCCGCCCTCATGTGCTACTTCTCGTCCCGCCAGATTATGACCTGTCCAAGCTGAAGGATTTCATGGACCAGCAAGTCGACTTGTATATCGAGAAAGGAATCATCGCCAAAGACGAAGGAGAGACCATAAAGAGGATCTACAGCAGCCTGTGACAAGATAATCCTTCCAAAGTCCGTCACTAAGATCTCCTACAAGAACACAGACTCTCTCAAATTGTTTTAAATTGTAAGATAAATTACCGACAGTATAATCAAAACCCAATTTCCCAGATGTTCCAAAAATGAACCAAAATTTAAATTTCAACTAAATTGAAATTTGCACCCGAAAACGGAAGACAGCTAGCTAAAATCCTTTCATGAGGAACCTGAATACTTTGTCACATCACACAGTGAAGTCTGTGAATGTAATTGTTAGAACAGCATTGCAACAATAAATCCACAGATATCAAATTATACTAATGTGTAAACCTGTCTTAGTCAGCCATACTTATATTATTTTCCAGCGCATATGTGAAATTTTATGTATTCTTGCTTTTTACTTTACCATAATTATGTTCGTGACGTTATGATGTCTGTGCGCCTTGTTGCTACCTTTCCTTTTTCCTGTTCTGCTGTAATCCACCTGGAGCCCGCTAGGGGGCGGTGTCGCAGTCAGTAATTCTCTCTGCATGTCTCTACTATGTGTTTTACGTCTCCATCAATGTAGAGGCAGATGATAGAAGTATTTTTAAATGTAAATATTTGTGGATTTTTTTTCCTAAAGTTGTAAAAGCAAATAAAACATTGCCTTTTCTTTATATGTGGTCTGCAGTGTGCTTGACTACGAAACACCTGATGAAAGAAAAATACATTAAATGTTTGCTTTTTTATTGAGCCTTTAATAAAATCCTTTAAAGTTTATAGAATAGCTCATTATTATAAACATTGCATGTTTCTACCACAAGACATGACATAAAAACTTTATGTCTTACAAAAGTCAAACAGCCTTTAGCGCGATTACCGTGTGTTACAGTTTTACGTTATTTTCTTGAACCACATTTCAAAATTTTCGTTAGTTTATTTTCGGTACATTTGTTTTATTACTTTTGTCAGTTTCAAGTTAATTCAGTGACCATGGTTGGTTTTTCGGTCACAAACAGAGGTACCAACAATTTTTGACTGCATGTGTAGATCCATCTCTGGGTGGCTTGAAAGAAAACAAGAGAACGTTTTGGATTGGCCTAGTTAAAGTCAAAACTTAAATCCAATTGAGATGTTGTGGATTTAAGATAGCACATCGATGCTTGAAAGTCGAGTGTTGTACTCATAGGAAATCATGAAAAAAGGCTACATCTCTTAACTTTGTTTGCCTAAAATGTTTTACCAGCTTAAACGTAAATTACAAATTTTGCTGAATGACAAATTGTCCCTGAAATTACTATATTATTATTATTATTATTATTACTTTGAGACCACTTTTATTAACATAATGATAATGGCTTAATAACGCAAGTTCGCGCTCTCAAACACTAATAAACTTTCATTTTGTGCAGAAAACGCTACACTGGACGACATTTTAAATATCCAACCAAAAACAATTAAGAAAAAAGAAAGTAAAAACCATACACAATCAAAACCTTCAATAAAATGAATTGATACGTCTCTGTAAGCAAAATTGCTCTTCAAAAAATATCAGAATGCAATTTTAATTTGTAACGCGATTAATTAATTAACTGGTTGTTGCGACAGGCTTCAACACAAACAACAAATATAATCTTTAAACTGTGACTGTAAACAAATAGTGCGTTTCCCATCCTGTCTTGTGTAAATCCGAGTTTTCTTTGGAGGCCTAAACAAAACGTAAAATCCATCTGCAGCTCGGGATAAAAAACACACTTGACATGTCGTGGTATGGCTTAAATACATATTTATTTATTTCCGCAAATACAACCAAAGAAGTTTAAAAGCACAACAAAACAGCTGTTACAGACATGTTGTCCACACACATAAATAATGCATTCACACTTCAAAAATAGAACTTTCTCTGCACTCTTTTCCCGACACAAGCAAAGACTTTGATGAGGCAAACGTGTTCGAAGGCTTGAGTCCATCCATCACCTCACTTTAGCAGGATTTTGCTCACGCAGGGAGAAAACACTGATGAGAAAAGCTTTCGCTTTCCAATGATTGGTTTCTTCTGAGGACATTTTTTTTTTTTTTTTTTAAACATCGGGGGGGCTATGGTGCCTCATCTCAGCGCGCCATGTCTCCCTGTGAGGGCGAATGCGGCTGGTGTGCTCTGTACAGCAGCTTCGTGTGAATACGCTCAGAAAGCAGATAAAACAGTAAAAAAAAAAAAAAAAAAAAAAAAAAAGAAAAATAATGAATAAAACAAAAAATTACAGTTTAATAAATAAGAAGGCAAACATGACACTTGTTCAGCAAGGTAAACTGAAACAGATGAGGTTGTGTTTATGGTCGCGTGAAGGGACTGCTTCTTTTAAAGCTCGTGGTATGACGTTTTGGGGGCCGTGTCGTCGTCCTCCTCGTTGTTCCTGAAAACATTCAGACAGACAACATGTGTACAGGTACAATCACACGTGTAAGCACAACACAGCAACGTGAACTCGTGTCTTTCTTTCTTTAGCTTTAAGTCGGTGCGAGTGTTTGAATAATAGGCAAATTACCATTTATGAAAGAGCCATTTCAAAATATGCATGCATGGCATTTTGTAGATTTAAAAATCCAAAGTATCCCAATGAGAAGGACGTAAAGCTTTGCCTGGATTGAATAAGGTGGAAGAAACTTTTAGTAAGGTTCATACAGAAGACCTTATGAAAGTATTCACGCCCCCTGAATGTAATGACGCAAACTTTAAACTATTTCTTTGTATGCATTTGTCTTCAGCCGTCTCCTTATTCTTAGACGTTCAAAAAATCTGCTGCAGCCAGCTGCTTCAAGAGTCTGTCTGTGTCCGTACCCATCCTCCGTAAAACGTTGAGTGTGACCCCAACTGCAAACCTACCGAAACACGGCGGTGGACGCAAATCTCCACCAAGTCTTTTTACAGTATGACCTAGTTATTCACAATTATGGATTTTATTGAACAGCAGCAAGTTGAAAACGTCAACTGAAAGAAAGCCTCAAAGCTGAAGTATGTAACTTTTATGAACAATGTTTTTTTTTTTTTGTATATTCGTTCAAACTGTCACTATGCTGCAACAGTATAACATGAGACAGATAATCAAAGGAGAGGATGTGAGCAGCACGTACACAAGGGTGACTGACAGTGCGAAGACCCTCCTCCTGATTGGCTGTTCCTGACTGAGACCCGTGCAGAAGGATGCAGAGGAGTTCATTTTCTTCCACAGATTATCTGTCTCATAATATACAGTCACAACATAGAGACAGTTTTAACAAATATAAAACAACTATTTATACAATTTACATATCGCAACTTTCAGAAAACCCTTTAGCATTTTGCCATCAGCCATGTTTGCTCACAGCAATCATGAAGAAGATTTTGCTCTTGATTCCCAGAGTTGACAGAAAGATTTTCCTTCAAATTCTGACACACGAACTACATTGTGCTGGTGTTACACATGAAACATGTTAAAGTTTGTGTTTGTAACGTGACAAAGTCTGAAAGGTTCAAAGAGCATGAATACTTTTACAGGGGAGCTGGGTTTGTTGTCTGCATCTTCATCACAATCTTTCCTCAGAAATCCTCAAAGAGTTGCGAGTCCATTAGAATAATCCCTGCTAGAAACTGAAGTTCAGACTCTTATCTGAGCTTAGTGTGCGATTGCCAGAAGTTCCAGTTAGCATGTAGGAAAAGTAAAATGTCATCAGAAAAAGGAAGGCTAACACATAAGGCTCTCTGTGTTGCAGCAGCCAGATGGCTTGTTATGCAAATGTCAGGTACTTAGCAGGAGACTTAGCCTCGGCGTGTTCTCCTTGCCCCGCGTGTTGAGACAGAGGGCCGCGCAGCTGCAAAGCTACACTTGTTCATGCCGGCTTCATAGTGGACTGAGTCACGCTGCATACTCTAGTTCCACTTCAGCCTCACTCAAAGTGGCTCAGTCGGTCTATAATTGTCAGAACGTAGCGCTTCCTCTAAAACAGCAGCGCTGTTTCTGACCCCGGCGTTCAGGTTGTTACACCAGGTTTTGCTGTCTAACGAGTAAATGAGCTTTTAGCCTCTGTGTGTTTAGGCAAACAGACATGTGCGTCGTTGTTTCCACACCATCCCAGGGCAAACACAGGCGCACACTGCATCCCTGTTTAACTTTCCTCTTTTAATAAAATAAACCATAAACCTCAGATTAACTCGGGGAGGAATAGCAGTGATAGCTGCTTCTTCCTTCATGACAGACTATTCTGCAAAATCAACTTTCTTTTAGACCTGATGGGAAGCTTTCGAAATACTAAAGCTGTAGTTTGGTAACCACTTACTTCATCATTTTTACTTTATGTGTCTGTGCTGTGCTGCATTAACAGGAAGTCCTGGTTCTCAGATAATGTGCCAAACAGAAAAACTGTGTATTCTAATATTTATGAAATAAAATAAAAAAACTTTTAATCTAATCATCTCATATTTGCTTTTAAGAACATGAGGATTTTTTTTTCATTCTTTGACAGAAGAAACTGTTCTCATATAGTGGATCTCAATATCGGCAGTTTTTTTTTTTTGTTTTTTTTTTTGGAACATGACTAAATTATTTGCAGAAAATCTACATATTAGTTCATTTTTTTGTGTAGTATACCTAAAAAATTTGATGAGCTTACAGTTCCATGTGAGCTCCTACAGTGATCGTGCCAAAATAGGAGGGTTTCCACCAACACTGGCTTTGCCTGCAGCACTTGAACATTTGCCAGCCTTTCATCACACCAAGAAGAACTGGTTTGTCTCAATTAGTGTTTCACGAAGCAATACTCAGTCAACATTAACACCTTGAACAAACAATCCGATGTGAACATGCCAGATTTGGACGGTTTAGAGAGGACGTGATTCGCTGTAAAACAGAACCTGGAGCTCCGACAGTGAGGCCTGAAACTGCGACGACTCACGTTGAAGAAGCTGCTGCATCATGAGGGGAGGAGGGAGACTCACCTTACTTCCTCTTCCTTCAGTCTCTGTGCAGCCTGCTTTGACTGTTTGATTTGCAAGTCCAGTCTGTGCAAGAAGTCTTTGGCTGACAGCTCCTCGGGCTGAGGCTGGGGGGCGTTGGAGTTCTCGGGAGGCGGCGACGAGGGGGGCGAGGGTCCCTCGATGTCCTGCGTCAGAACATGGGGCATGTGTGCATCCTGGTTTGCCGTCTCCCCGTCCCCGTCAGGAGACTCCAGAGACAGTCCGTTAAAAATGGAGCGCTTCTCTGACACCACGGGGATGTTGAGGCTGTTCCTCAAGAAGATGCAGTCGTTGCTGAACAGCTTGTTGGCTCGTTTGATTTGCTCCATCTGCAATAATAAAAAGACACAATGTTTGGGTTCGGGTTTTTTATAGTGACGCTTAAAAAAAGCATCTAATGAACTGAACCAGGCAATATTTCCTTGATTATTGGGTAAGGAACTACAATATCAGATTTCCCATGAATGCATCAAAACCAAACACCCATAACTTTTTTTCTGAGTTAGAGACATTTGCTTTGTTGTATACACAACTGTACTGAATTGTTGAATAAAACTAAATTTGCACAAATAAGAATAGGAGTTCCAATCCCTGGAACTAAAAATGAAATTGTCCCTTAAAATTCAGATTTAAGGGGAAAGAGGAAAAAACGATCTGCCTTATTTGTTCTGAATGTGAACATCTCTCTCTGTAGGTCGGCTAAGAGCTGGCACAAACACAGGAACTAAGTGTAAAATCGCGAACTAAGATCGTGTTCACACCAAGTGAGGGGAAATCACAACCGTGGTAGAACTTCCTGTGGGGAAAAAGTGCTCAAAAATGCACCTAACCACAGTCGCCAACCTGAGTGCAGAGGGGCTTCAAGTAGGACTTTTCAGAGCTCGTACTGTTGTGCACTTGTGACTTTAAATTGATGAATAGACACACTAGAAGAGCTCAGTGATGCTGTGGCTGGTTGCTGCTTATGCGTCAGGCGGTTATAATTACCGTCATGTTTAGTTACTGTGATAAACGTGAACGCAGCAGGGCAGCAGCCTTACCGTCACACCGTATTTGAGAGCAATCCCCTGCAGAGTATCACTGTCTGTAACCCGATGCTCTATGTATTTCTCCCCCAGGGATGCGGTGACGCTGGCTGTACTTCCGTACGAACGGATCTTGGTCCGGGCCAGGCTCTGGGACAGTTCGCTTTCGGACTCGGAACCCGACCTGGACCGCGGGAAGATGGGCTGGGCCAGTCGACCTCCTCCTCCATCCCGCATCGGCAGGACTGGAGAGAACTCCGCCATCTTCTCTCCTGAATAAATAAAGAGGGCAGATACCTCGGTTTGTCTTAGCGCCCCGGGTGTCTCTCTGCAGCCGAGCTACAGCGAAGGTTTAGGCGGCAGGAAGAGCTCCATCCCGGGTCACTTTGGGCACGTCCACCCTGGGGAAAAGACGCATGTTTAGGGGGAGACAGCCTCACCGCTCCCCTCTCTCGCGTAGATCCGCTACGTTGATCGTTGTACGTCCAGAGGGAACGTCGAACTTCCGGTTAGACTTTCAAAATAGTTCTCAGATCGTTATCAGAAAATTACATTTACCCATAGTATTTCTAACAACTATATGATACATTACGACTTCTTTAATACCATTATCATTTTAAACTAGTAAGACTATTTTTTTTTATTATTTTTTTACACTTTTAATTTAAAAAAAGGGGCATATCTATTAAATAATATTATCAAATTTCAGAGCATTTTAAGAAGCACTTTCATAAGGGAAGGGACCATATTTTTTTATGTTTTTAACTTTTTTTATATATATATTTTCAAACATTACAACATATTCAGTCACCATGTGATATAGCTAAAGCCAGTTTACTTTCAGACCATAAAAACACAAATAAAATAAAACTAATACTTCATTAAAAGAAACTGAATATTTCCGAATAGTTAGATCTTCACGCTGTGTGGAAAAGTTTCGCAGGTCTTTGTGATCACTCTCCTCCTGTCTGGGAAATGTGACTCCTGTAATTTGGCCAGACACTGTGAAACTAAATGAGTTAACAGGCATGTGATAGAAACTATGTATTTTCTCCTCCTGACATGGCTAACAAAGGCTATAAATGATAAACAAGATTTTTCCAAGATGGAAAAACATCATAAATTCTCCTAAATAAGGAAGTGACTGTTTATGTACTGGTTTACAACTTCCAGTATTCTCTGTCGTCACGCTGACATCGACTAAGCAAACCAAAAAATGTACAGATTTTCACTGATGTATGTTGACAAGCTACTCAGAAATATGTTTGTTTCCACTGTAATAAATTGTAATTTGATCCAATAACAGACAAAATAGCAACACAAAGACAAAAACTGACCCTGGTGTGTTGTTCTAGAGTGAGGCGAGTTTGATTGATTTTGATTGATTTTATAGAATCTTGAACTTCCCTTGTGACATTACAACAATGACAAGAAAATATTAAGCATTACACTTAATTAATTTTGTTGTAGGATGGGGATTTTGATGTAAATTTGTGATCATATTCCAAATCGGTGGAGTACATTAGTCTGATGTTTACATGGCTGTAAGGAAGCACTGCTTTGCCCTTATGTCTGATCAGAAAATGGCTCCTTTTTATTTGTTTGTTTCTTTTTTTTTAAACGTGTTTTGCCACTGCATCCCAGGCATACCATATGAAGAAGCTGGTTGCCTATATTTACCAGAGCATGTTATCCTTTACAAAAGCATATCTGGGGATGATATCCAAATTGTGTGACTGACTTTATTAAATTGAGTATGACCTGGTCATTTAGCATGGCCAGGTCATACTAATTGGTCATTAGTATGACCTTCAGCCTTCAGGTCATTAGTATGAGCTCATTCACACACAAACATGTGTGTGTGAATGAGCGTTTGTGGGTGTGTGAAAAGGGGTCTATTTGTCATACAGTTCAAGAGACAGTTAACCCAGATACTGACCTTTTGAATTCAATGAAAGTTACATACATTTTTTATTAATTTTTTTTTCTAGCATTTAACAAATAGAAATAACTTTGGTAATTCTAACTAAGCTAAAACAAGAGAAGTTTGTTCTGATTTGACTTCAGACAATGACAGAAAAATGTATTTGTGTCTTTTCTTTCAGTGTATGTAAATATCTGGTTTCAACTGTATGTCATAACCTCTTTGAATTGAAGCATATTAGAACATGAATTTAATAAAACTTGGATGCATTGTTTGATACTATAGTCATGCATTTATAGTTTTATCTGCCTTGATATTCACAGTTAATGAAAAGATTCACCATCTACTTCCAGGATTACTTCCAATCTCAATTTGAAATAAAACAGTTTTGTTTTTTTTAAATTGGTTGTTAATCAGCAAGTTTTGTTTTTGTCAGGCAGCGTCTTCTGACCTAGATTTTAGGACTACATGTCATCTGGAGGCTTTGACAATTTGATAGGTAATGCAATTTGGCAAACTACAAATAGGACAAAACTCCATTATGTGATTCCAATCTGGGATCTTGTGAAAAACAGAGGCCTTCTAATCATGTATTCGTTACTGGACGGGCAGTGAGTGGAAATTTTCATCACCACCTGCCACTGCCGTCTGTGCGGTCTTTATTGTTACTGGTTATTCAGATGGCCAAGTGGTGGAAAGCTCTCTGACGTTGCTTGGTTTGTTAGGGAACTTTGTTCATTTATTAAAACACGTAAAAGGGCGTTGCTGTATTAATCATTGATGGGTAAAAAATGGGCTTTAAATGTGGCATCAATAGGAGGTAGCATGTTTTGCAAGAGAAACACAAAGGCTGCAGGTGACTCTCTGAGATGAACAGGATGTGCAGAGGTGAAACTTGATCCTGCGTGGAACAAATGTGGAGGAGCACTAAGTGGATTCATGATCTTTGAATGCTTTATTGATTCAATCAGCACCTCTCCAGGCCATACATGGAGCTGTGCTCATCTCGCTGCATGATATTTTCAAATGGAAATCAGGTCATTAAACGTATGCAAGGGAACACAGAAGGACCAGGAAGAGGAAGCGTGGCACATTAATTAGTCATGAAGCTTCAATATGACATGACACTTTTTATAAATCAATTCTGCATTCATGTAATATTTGTTTCCCCTTCTTTAGTCATGGCTAATTTCTTCTGGGGATGGTCTGTTTAGCCATTATGTGGAGAGGACGAAAGCATGCAACAGAAGGCCACTTACACAACTCCATCCCATCTTTATGCTATAAAAATAACAAGGGAAACAGCTGTCTCCTTTAGACGGAGGAGAAGGAACAGTTTGTCTCTCATGTTGTAACCATGCTAACAATCAGCCTCCTGATCCAAGTCCACCTACAGCTTTATAGGAGAGAGGATATGGCGGACCGTGCCAATTCACTCCTACCCGTGGTTTATAGTTGGGAAGGCTCCAGGCCAAATGGAGTTTAGCCTTTCAAGAGCTTATTTCCTTTCATAATTTGTCAACCAAATTAATAGTTTAAAAATCTGAAAGCATTTCTGTACAACAACAGATCCTGTTTAAAATAGTTGATTCATAACATATTTATTTGCTATTCATAGGTGAACATAGATGTCTTTGTAAAGCCATAATATACACAGACGTAATTCTGGAAGTCTCCAAGGTTTTAACCAACGTGAACTATTGCAATGGAAAGTTTGCTTCATTGTGACCCCTACTGGAAATATTTAGTGTTGCAGCTCAATCGTTTGAGCAAACTTTATTTATGTGGTACTTTTCATACAAACTACAACACAGTAGATTAAAAATACAATAGAATGATGCTTAATGGTGAGGGGCACGATATGGGATGGATACATAACACACCTAACTTGAAACGCAATGAAAACATTCTTATGAAATCAGAGGAGAAAAGAAACGGTATCTCTACTTCACAAGAAAGTGCTGCAGATTAAAAAATTAGGCAGAACACAAACATAAAATAAGCCAACTAAATAAGAACAGGGACTCCTGTTTCCTATTAAGAGTAGACGCTCAACTACAACTATAGAATAAAATAAACATGACTAAATAATTCAGAGGTAAAATTGCTTGAAATGCTATTGCTTGTGTGCCTCAAAACCAAAAAAAAAAAAAAAAGTAATTGTAAGGTGATACCTTGAACATAAGATACGATAAAGGACTGAGATCTAAGCTACACTAAAAGCTGGATAAATATGGTAACGTCCCCACCCAAACTCAGATAAAAGCTACATTACACAGATATGTTTCCAGCTGACATTATGTCTATGGGTTCCTAAACCACGATGGTCTTACCCAGGAAAGAGCTTTAAAAACAAGTAAAATTCAGTTTAAAAATTCGTAACAAATCTTTAATGTAAAGATTTTTAAATTTGTGCTGGTTTTTGTTGAAAATCAGGCAACTGGATTTTGGAGCCTTAATATTTCCTCCAGCAGATGGCGCACGTTAGTAACTAATCTTAAAGTAGAGCATTTAGGTTTTACATTAGACTTTTTCTTTTTCTAACATTATCGTAGCTCTAGAAAAATAAGCCGTCCGCTTTGCTGGGGAGGAATGTTTTGACGTAATATCGATTTAGCTGCACACAAACTTATGATGTGGTTATTTATCCAAGATCATTTCAGTAGCCACATTAATTATGAATGACTGATGAGTTACGCAGAGCAATTAATACAGCTGCTGCTCCTGTAGAGTGTAAAGTCCGGTAATGAGCCTCTAAGATTAGTAAGCAGATGTAGCCAGGGACTCCTGTTTCCTATGTGTTGGCTGAAGGACAACAGAAACTCACACTGGAAAGCATTATACATTAATTATACATTAATGAACCAAGAGACAAACAAAAATACATTTTGTAGCATTGTTATAGAGGATAAATTTAATAATAAAAGTCTGCTCTGATGTGCACTTCATTTCCTGGCTACTTGACTCTTTAGTTTGGGTCTATTTTAATTCAGCAACTTTCCAATTCTTTTGTCTCAGCTACAATAAGAAAGTTCATGTTAACTAAGTGCATGGTTGTATATTGTAATTGCATATCTTGTCTTTGCCGTTGAAGCAACCTCTTGATGTCACTCCACAACTTCTCAGCTCAATTAAGGTTTAGTGTTTGCAAAATTTAAATGCTGATGTCACCTTAAGATGTTCGCCGTTCTTCAGACTTTGTAAGTTTCAGTGGCTGCCAACACAGATTCTGTCTGAGAATTTCTGCCTCTGTAATCATTGGTGAAGGTCTTACTTATTGTTTTTGATTATCTGTCTTTTTTTTTTTTTTTGGTATGAACTTTGTTTTCCAGATATTTGTTTTTGGTCTACAACTCTTAGTTTTGTGATAGCATGTTGTGCTTGAGCTGTTCCTAAACTGCACATTTTGCTACATATAATAAGAGACAAACTCTTCTCAGGCTTCTTTTTTTGTTTAAGTTGAGAATAAATATAGCTTTCTGAGAGACTTGTTTGAACATGTAAACCTCTAATAAAGGCTGCGAGGTTTATGTTCAGTCTATTCTTCCACATGTGTAGGCAGTTTAAAGGAGCAGTTGTCCTGTGCTTACATAAGCACAAATGTGTGTGTTGTGCTCTCGGTTCTAGGTTTGTATCTTTCCTTTGTGAAATGATTCCTTTGTGACTAAACAGACACGACATTAGGCTCTTGTTCTTTCTGCTCTCAGTGTTGAAACACTTGAGTCATTCACCTCCCACCCTCGTCGGGTCAAAGTTTCGTGTCAGAGGTGCAGCATTTTCTCTGACAGTGAAGCTCTGGAACGGGAAACCTACAGAGGGATGGAGTCATGTTCATTACATCATCTTTCAGGCATGCGCAAACAAGCAGAAAACTGGATCTGATTAAAAGCTGCACATGTGCACCACACGCAGACCCACGCCAAGCCCAAAAGGCCCGTCAGTGATTGTAATCTTCTAAAGCTGGGAATCTGGAAATGGAGAATTGAGATCCGCAATCACAAGGCTACAGTGACTTTTGTAAACACTCTGATTCTGAAGACGGCAAAATTAGCTTGTTTGTTAGTTGGTGTGTTGCCAAGGAGGTTCTCTGGTTTCTCTGAGGATTTCATGATTTTGCTCTAATGTCTGCTCCCTTTGATCTTATAATGAAGTCAGTAACATTGCAACTTTTACACATTCATCATGTTTGACCTGCTAAATAAACATGTGAATCAGGCTCAGCTGTTTTACATTCATGCAAATATCACATCAAGGTTTCCAGACACATATACAAACAACTTAGAGGTCTTAGTTTGTTTTCTTTTTTTAAATAATTCAATATTTTCAAGCACAGTTTCTGATGTATCTTTCAATAGAAGCATAGTTTTGAGTCAAGCATAGTTTTGAGTCTTATGTTTGAAATATTATTAATTTCAAACATAAGATTTTTTCACAGGCTGCATTGTTATAATCACTTTTGGTCCTTTCTTCGCAAACTTCTCAATGTTGGGATTATCCATGTGGCTTATCTTGTTTCCTTCCACTTAACTTTCCATTATACTTTGATATAGCACACTGTGAACTGTGGAAGAAACATACCAAGAGTCTTTACAGTACCACGCAGCTTAACGTTGCTAATTAGAACTAGTTATAAATTAATACAAACAAATCCCAAACACACTATATGTATATATAAACATTTATTGAGGATATTTTATATTCAGCAGTGCTTTTTAACCTGTCTTTTTTTATTATTAATAATAATAATAATAATAATACACATTCTTTGTGTTAGAGTGTGGAGTTCAGGTACAAAAAAAAATAAATCTCAGCAGTGATTTGTGGGTTATGACACGGTTGTGCATCTGTGTGCATACTTCTGATCTGAGATGGGATTTTACAGTTAATATACATATTACAAGCCAGAAGATACCAACAAGCCCAAGAAAAAAAAAAAAAGTTATCCACTTTAGGTGACTGTTCACCAGAAAAAAGAAAAAGGAATATAAAAGCAATCTGTCCGGAGGAAATATTAGCAGATATGGACATGGAAAAAGTGCACAGATATTAAA
>CAEGAE010044991.1:0-22936 GCA_903067095.1 Girardinus metallicus
CCCCATGAGGGAAATTGTTGTTTTTGGGTTAGTGGTTAGGTCTGTGATGGTTAGGGTTAGGATTAGGATTATGGTAAAGGTTAGGCTGTAGAAAATAATGGAAGTCAATGTGAAGTCCCCACAAGTGATGAAAACACTTGTGGGGTGTGGGTATGTGCGTGTTTGTGTGTGTTTTACGCTCTGTGGGATTTGACGTGACGTTTGTCAGCAGCTGATAGTAAAGCGCTCTGCTCCTTATTGCTTTCCACAGAGTAAATATGAAAATAAACCTTAGAATAAAAATATTTTTATTGCAGCAGGACCATATGACTCTGATCATTTATAAAAGTTTGAGTTTGAGTGCCTTCAGTCAGTGAAAAGGCCCGCAGCATCACAGATCCTCCACCGTACGTAACAGTGGTGTTTCGATGTTTGTGGGGTGTTCAAGCTTCTCTCTATTAATGCTGTAAATGTTTAACTGGCTTTAAAAGTAGATAAATAAGTTTTCATAAATAACTCCTCTCCATTTTCAAATATTTTCTGATATGAAAGAATCCATAAAGTCACATGATGACATGCAAAGTTTGCAGAAGACATTGAGAACGGATCCGAATCCGGATTGGATCCCGTTAATCTGCACACGCTGCGTATTTATTTTACGTCAGCTGAAAACTGAAAGGTAATTTCAGAGAGATATTAGGAAAAAATGTGCGTTTGTTGGACACGTCCAATCTCACAGAAAATAATAGGATAGAAAATAGACGAATGTATGAAGGTTAAAGGTCAAACTTTATGACAGAAAAAGAAGAAATCCTGTCTTAGACCTGTTAAAGAAAATACATTTATTTTAAGTGTCTCATCTTTAATCATTTCTAAAAAAAAAATAAACAAATTGGATATAGAAGCAGGTGAACAACTGATGAGATCAAACTTCAGTCAAGACACAAGTTGAGTTTTTATTGTTACAGTTTTAAATATTTAATCTGAGGACGTCATAATTTCTGCATGAAATTGTTGGTGAAGTGGAGATGAATCATAACTTCTGATGTAAGCAGAAACACAAGCAGAAAATAGGCATGAAAACTATTAAAAAACATGAAAATATGACAGAATAAAAACATCTCCAGCTTCATCCTGAAGGTTTGCATGCAGCGCCCCCTGGTGGTCATTTGGAGTATTAAACAGTCCAAAACACTGGATTATTTCCACCCGCCGAACCTCAACTTTCTGCAACAGAGGCTTTTATAATTAAGAGAATAGAGTCACAGTTTTAATAAAGATGCAATTTTACCAGAAAAAAGTCATAAAATCATAAAAAAAGTGATTTTAATGAGAGTAAAGCTACAACAGTTATCAAGATGTGACATAATCCGACTCTTTCTTCCAGACAGACTCAGTCGTTTTAAAGTTCTGCTGCTGATAATAATTTGATGCTGACGTGTTAAAAAATAAATTATTTCCAATTTGTAAAAATGATATCAAAGTATCAACATTTCTTATTTTAATTTTTTAAATATTTTTTTCATTGTTTTTACTTTGGCAACATTACGACTTTTTAATGTTTCAACATTTCTTGTATTAATATAACATTTTCTTGTTTTGTTATGATTTTATTCTCTATTATTATGACTTCGTTTTAGTAATATGACTTTCTTGAATTATTATCCTTGCATTAATATGGCTTTATTGTTATTTTATTAGACTTAATGCTGATATTATTGCACATTTTTTCTTAAATTATTATGACTTTATTTTCATATTATTCCCACTTTATTCTTGTATCAATACAAATTTATTATCCTTTTAATATCTTTGTTTTCTGGTATGTTTCTGTTTTCTGGGGATGAAATGTTTTTTTATTGATTTGTTTGATCTGCAGCTCAGTGACCTTTACTGACCTCAGCTGTCCTCTCCGCCCCCCCAGACCCCCCCCAGACGACTCAGGAATGCGTAACAGCGGCGCGGCGGCGGCTCTCAGCTCCACGCCTCCCAGCAGCCTCCCGTCTCAGGCGAACCCCTGCAGCCCGCCGGACTCCGCCTCCTCGCTCACGCCCTGCTCCTCGCTGCCCCCCTCCGTGTCGCCCACCCTCACCGACGTCTTCGGCCTGCCCACGCCCCCTATGGGCAGTGGCGGCGGCTACAGCCTGAGCTCGTCGTGCGGCGGCAGCGGCAGCTCGCGCTCGCCGTCGCCGCTCACGCTGATGCAGGCGGTGGCGGCGTCCGGGAAGCCGTTCGCCTCCAAACCCGTGGAGATGTGGAGCAAACACGACGTGGCCGACTGGCTGGACAGCCTGAACCTCGGCGAGCACAAAGACGCCTTCCTGGACAACGAGATCGAGGGCGCGCATCTGCCGTCGCTGCAGAAGGAGGACCTGATAGACCTGGGCGTGACCAGAGTGGGCCACCGTATGAACATCGAGCGCGCCCTGAAGCTGCTGCAGGACAGATAGACCTCCCAGCAGGCAGGGGGCGACGTGCGCACAGCTCCCCTTCACGCTAGCTGAAGCTGCCTCTTGCTGTTGTTGTCCTCTCATCCTGCGTCGCCGCCCTCATCTCAGAGCTTCGGTTTGTCCGCCCCCTCCTCCCTGCCGCCCTGGGCGACCGCAGGGGGAGCGAAGGGGACCGGCGGTACGGCCGACCGTCTGCCGGTTTCTGGAATATTTTGAACTCTGGAAATATAAAACCTGATTGGTGTGGAGGTTCCTTTGGCAGACCTGTGCTCTCCCCGCCTCGCTCTGGAATACCGAGACGTTTTCCGTTCTCCTGGAGTCGGTGCGAGAAGAACCAGCTGAGCTGGTCCGTGCTCCTTTTCTATCTTTGCTAGTATTTCTTCAGAGAATATTTCTTCACTAGAGTCCTAACGGAGTTATATTTCTGGGTGCGTCTGCGGCTGTAGGAGAACTTCTGGAGACAGACTCCGTCTTCTGTTGCTTTTCACCTGTTTTTGTCAAAACTAGAGCATCAGCTGAGACATTAAGCCAACATGTCACCGTCCACAGTGGAGATTCACACTTAGCTTTCACTCACAGCATGCTCTCACACACACACACACACACACACATAAGGATGGCGTTTTAGCCCCAGGTTTCCATACATCCTGATGTGGAGCCCCACAGCGTCCACATCAGGATGTATGGAGACCTGAGGTGAGGACATGAGGAGGACTGGACCTCCAACATGTCCTTGTTCTGACTTCACTTTTCCTTCCTGCACTGTGTGCGTGTGCGTGTGCGTGTGTGTGGTGGTGTGTGTGTGTGTGTGCGCCTGTTTGTGTTACTGTTCGACCCAGAAATCCCTGCGACCCGTTTAGCTATTTTCATAAATCTGCTATGTAGGCCACAGTTTAGCAGAAGTAGAACTTTTTGTGCCTCACTCGGTCGGATCTGTTCCACCTCACCAGTAACGGGTCAGCACTGGGAGCACTGGGAGCCCACCGCCATGCTGCCGTGTCGCACACCTGTGCACAGGTCGTACGAGTCCAGGTCTGATTAAAATGGTACCGGAAACATTTTGGGAAATACACAGGTTTGTTTTCATGTCTTTAGTTTCAACTCTGGATTTAAGATCCCTCTCAACTGATTCATTTAAAATATCAATATTTATCTGGTCTTTATAAAACAATTCCACCACATCGTTTTAAAAAATAACACAAAACACAGGATTGCATTTCATCCACCAATTTGTCCTGCGTGTTTGAAACACGCCAAACCCATAGGGGGCAGTGTAGCACAAAGCTGAAACCAATATCAGCCAATCAGAAGCCTTCAAAATAACCACAACTTCCTGTTAGGAATTAAACATGGCGCCTGGAGGTTCATTAATGAGGAACGATGTACGGAGTAAACTACCTTTAAATAGTGTGTCAGAGTGTAACGTTAATAAAATACAACACAATGTATTTTGGGAATCGTGTCAAAGCAACTATGTTAATATATTGACACATTATTGATCACAATCTCTAATCCGCAGGAGTTTTCATCGTAGAGTTTGTTTTTGTGTCGATGGAAAGTTAAAACGTATAAAAATGAAATTGTAAACATGCCAGTGGTTGAATTCATTTGGTGAAGTAACTTTTTCAGGTTGCTTCAGCTAACACAAGCTAAGCTATTCAATGTGTTTTCAGCTGAGGTTAAAACTTCATTTCAACAGACAAAAAGCTACTTTTCCAACATAAAATAAATAACTGAATGAAATATAACTTAATGAAATGACAGGATTAAAAAATGTCTGCTTTTCTGTTCATGTTGCTGATCGCTGCGCTTCATTAATCTATATCAACATAATCAGTTTGATTTGGTTTTATATGTTAATTACACATAATCAATGATTATATTTATTATTGCTTATGATTTCTTAAAATAGAATAAGCACAAACAAAATTAAACATTTTACACAGTTTATAGGGGGAAAATATTTCAAATTTGTGGCGCCTTAATTTAACTTGACAAAGAAAATCTCAGCTGTTCAACTGATGCTGAAAATTATTCTTTTAAGTAAAAATATAAGGATTGAAAGAGAAAAATGGGTTATAATGCGCTCAGTGTTAACTATTAGCATTCTACAGTAAGGGTTCATTAATCATGGATTAATTGTTCTTGTGTAAAACAAAGCAACATAAAAATATGTTTAAGTTCAAAAGCTAAATCAAACAGTGGGAGTTGACATTTTTCAGGCGTTTCACACAAGAAACCAGTTTGTCTAAAAAGATCCAGTCAGACCAAAGTGTGTATTTCCCAAAATGTTGCATTTGGATCCAGTTCTGTTGGACACAATATCAGCTTGTGACAGATTTAAATAATAAAACTTAATATAAAAAATATGTTAAGCACATAGAAAAACACTGTAGAAGAGAAAAATAATATTTTTATTTCACAAAATGACTGAAACGTTTGTGCACTGCTGTCAGATTAGAGATTAATAACCGACTACCTGGACCTGAAGGTTTATTAAAAATAATAAGAGAAGCAGGACGTTGTTTTCAGTCGGATCCAAATTGAGCCTGGAGTTCTGGTCCGCCTGACGTTCCTCCTCCCTGTGAGGTCAGAGACGAGTCTCTGAAACTCGGCTGGAGTTTGGAGTTTAATCACATTTATGAAGCTGAAGGTTGTTGTGTTTGTATATAAGAGTGTTTAACGGGATAAAAGTGTCTATTTGAGTCTGTGTAGAAACGGTGAAGAAGGAAATCTATGAGGGTAGATCTATAGCCGCGGGGCCGACCTGATGACCAAACCCCCGGCCCGCGCCCGGCCCGCGCCCGGCCCTGTGCGTCATCCGGCAGAGGATGCCTTAAGAAGCTTGCTGCTCCCTTCCTACACCCCGCTCCTCCATCCGAGCACGCCCCGCTCTGACCCGTCTTCGTCGGCTCCATCTCGCCCGTCACGCAGCTTTTTTTCAGGAGACAGACATCCACAACCCGTGTGTTCTGTGAACATCAGCCGTACGGTGGCTGGCGAGGGACAATGCTGCTATAATCCTGTTTTCAAACTCAGCGGCGTGCTGGAGGGGGTAGAAAAGCACAGTATTTTTAAAGATTTGTATAGAGTTCTATGAAATTTTATAGAGGTTATCTGAACAAATACTGTTCAACACCGATGCTTGGATTGCCAAAAACAGAAATAATATATACGTAGATTAAAATGTGGATTATTATGATTATTATTATTAGATTTATGGGTTATGTAAGAAGCAATATTTATTCTGAATGAATCTCCTTGGTTGTGTTTTATTTTTTCCATTTTCTCACCCATCAGTGTTTTAATGACGTGTTGCCTAAAGTAGAAAACACTCTGCTGCAGTAGATTTAAGATATTTTTGGCCAATCAAGTGTTTTCTGACAAACACCATCTGCCTGAGTAGAGCGCCCCCCTCAGCGCAGAGCGTGTAGAAACTGAGGGAAGCGTGTACATTTTGACCCCTGACCCTGCAGGCCGCGCCCGTAGAAACCTGTATGGAAACCTTTGTGTGTCAAAATAAATCCACCTTAAACGATAAGCGGTGGCTGCAGTTTTCTCCGTGGAAACGTAGAGCAGAGTAGATTTAGTAGGGATCTTCATCACCCCCCCACCCCCACTTCTTCCACCTTCATCATCGTCAAACATTCAGGTAACTTTTAGTTTCTCTTCCTTTAATTTCCCATGAATAGATTTTATTCTTTAAGTCTTCATAGAGGCTAAGATGTTTTTGGTAATTTGTGCAGAAGACTTGTGTTCATGTTTTCTATGTTGCTGTAATTTTGTGCTACTGAATCATCATAGAGTCGACTAATTACTGAAACGAAAAGAGAGAGATTTCCTGTAAAAGCACTCTACTTCCTCCCCCTTCAACTCCTCAAGGTTTCTTGTATGGCAACCAAAAGTCACTGTAAGAAATAAATATAATATTGCACTAGAGCCGCACTCTTCCGGTGTTTTATTGCAGCAGCAGGCGAACACCGCCACCTTCTGGAGAACGTTGGTAGGACTTCAGTTCGCTGGAGGTGAAACTGATTCAGAAACATTTCTGGGTTTCATTTAGACATTTCAGCTTAAAGCAAATCAAAAATAATTATTTCAAAAATCAGATGGAAATCTTTAAGGAGAAGTTTAATATAATTCCTAAAATAATTACTGAAGTCTTTTTTTGCAGTTATTTTCTCCCCCTAAATATTTTGGCCAAAAAAGTGATTTTTATTGTTTGTTTTTTTTTTTGCAAAAATCACTTTTATATTTACGATTATTTTTGGCAAGGTGACGATGCTTTTTGTCGCTCATTCCAGAAAGCGAGTAAAGATCAATTCTTTATTCCTTGTAGTTTTGTGAAGCTCCACCAAATTCTTGAATGGATTTTATTCGACAATCCTCCCGGATTCTGGTTCTCATTTTCCTCACCACTTTTTTCCTTCCACATAACTTTCTGTGAAAACGCTTCAGTGTGACACCAGTTTCCTATATTTGTTTCTTTTTTTCACAATATTAAAATTTTCTGAGACACTGAATTCTGCGTTAATCTCTGTGAGCCTCAGTCTTATTTCCCTGAATGTGTGAAAGTTATGAAAGTTTAATTTTTTAAAATGAGTGGCCAAGAATATTTAATTTATTCACAATATTCCGATTTTTTAAAAGGTTCCTGCTCTTTGCCTCAAATGGAGGAGTAAAAGATTTGACTTCCAACCCGGAGGATCTCCGTAATTTATCAGACATTTTCACTCCGACTTCTGAAAGCTGCATTTTCAGGTAATATCTAAAAACAAAATGAACCCAAAAATGTTAATTGTTCATACTTTATTTATTGAAACATAAAAAAAAGAAAATGAAAAAGCAGGTGACTGAAGCCAACAGATAAAAATAATCCATTTGAAAAGGACACTTTATTAGAAAACCCAGAGATGAATTAAAGCCGGAGCCGGCAGCAGGCGCCCCCTGGTGGCGAGGAAACATTAAAACAGAAAAAACTAAAACAGACACCGAAACATTCGAAGCAGCGAAACGAACAGAAATAAGTTTAAAAATGATCGAACAGGACATGATTCCAAACAGGATAATACTCTACAGGACGAGTTCAAGGCTCGGCCTGATTCTTCAGGGACAAAAGATAGAAACTCTGAAAACGTCTCGGCTTCAACCGGCTGCAGGCGGAGGGAGGAGGGAGGACGCAGTCACTGCCGGATCTCCACGTAGTTCGCCGGGAAGAGGCCGTAGGAGCCCCTGCAGACGCCGCGCCACCAACCCTCATCGATCATCTCGATGTTGGTGATGATGTCATCGGGGTCGAAGGAAATCTCGTCGTCGCCGGCTGAAAGGAGAAGAGATTAATTTAAATCAGAGCCAAAATTATAGATAAGCTAACAAAACAACAAAAACTGAAATTAAGAAAACATTTACGCTAGGCTGAAATGAATAAAAATGGTCATTAATGGAGAAAAACTATAAATAACTGGAACTAAATCATGAAATTATTAAACTACAGATAATAAAGATGAAAACTAAACTAGTCAGTAAACTGAAGGCAGGAAGCTTTCAGTCTCACCTGCTTGGTAGTCGTAGAGAGCCACAGCCGTCACGCCGAGGTCGTCTCCGTACTCGTACTGCCGCTCATCTGCATGCAGACACACAGCATCAGGCCCGCAGCATCGCTACTGAACACACGGCATCACTACCGAACACACAGCATCAGGCCCGCAGCATCACTACCGAACACACGGCATCAGGCCCGCAGCATCACTACCGAACACGCGGCATCACTACCGAACACGCAGCATCACTACCGAACACGCAGCATCACTACCGAACACGCAGCATCACTACCGAACACGCAGCATCACTACCGAACACGCAGCATCACTACCGAACACGCAGCATCACTACCGAACACGCAGCATCACTACCGAACACGCAGCATCACTACCGAACACGCAGCATCACTACCGAACACGCAGCATCACTACCGAACACGCAGCATCACTACCGAACACGCAGCATCACTACCGAACACGCAGCATCACTACCGAACACGCGGCATCACTACCGAACACGCAGCATCAGGCCCGCAGCATCACTACCGAACACACGGCATCAGGCCCGCAGCATCACTACCGAACACGCAGCATCACTACCGAACACACGGCATCAAGCCCGCAGCATCACTACCGAACACGCAGCATCACTACCGAACACACGGCATCAAGCCCGCAGCATCACTGATAAAAATGGCCAACATTCTGTAGCAGTCTAATCTGACAGTAGTCCTGCATGTTTCACCAACAGTTTTAATTTACTGGCGTTAAACTGGAGAAAAAACTTTTCTTTATATTTTTGTAATTCATTTAGATTTTTATATCATGTAGTTTTTCTTTTCCCCTAAAAAGCATCAAATTATGAATAAATTCTTGGACAAAAAAAAAATTTTCTGGAAGTTTCCTACATCATTAAAGTTGCAGGAGAATAGCTGCAATGCATGATGGGGTTTGTAGTTTTTCCTCTCAGTCAGAACTACAAATTTCTCAAAACAATCCCAGTACAGCTGGAACTTCCTGGATGAATCTTCAGGTCTAATTCAGGTGAAGGAGCTCTTGTGACTTTTGGGAACCTGCAGGAGCCCTGGGGGGGAACCTGCAGGGGGAACCTGCAGGGGGAACCTGCAGGAGCCATTGGAAAACCGCCTGAGTTAATCTCTAGAGAAGGCGAAGCGCTACCTGCTGGAGCCGCGGTCTCGTCGGGGTTCTGGTACAGGTCCGGCTGCTCGTAGGCGTCCTGCGTCTCCTCGTACAGCGGCTCGTCAGTCGCAGCTTCGCTCTGAGAGTTCTGCAGGAGGACACAGGAAGTCAGATGCTGGAAATGTCCAGGAAGTGGTGGGCAGAGGCTCCCAGCACCCACCTGGAGCTCTGCGACAGGCTGGCCTGGGGGAGTGAGGCTGGGAATGGGGCTGGGACTGGGAGAGTGGGCAGGGGACGGCGGCCGCTCCGCTTTCCGCCGCGCCTCCTCCTGCTCCTGCTGCTCCTTGGCGTGGCGGCGCGCCCGCTCCTCCTCGGCCCGTCGCCGGTCCTCCTCCTCCTTCTGCTTGGCGATGTTCTCGAAGCGAGCCTTGATGCTTCCTGTGCTGCTGCCCGCTGCTCGGCAACACGCAGAGGTCAAAGGTCACAGAGGTTTACACGAAGAAGAGTCCTGACATTAACAAGAACGACCGGCGTAAAGAGGCTGGGCTCTTGGAAAAATAAATACATGTGATGTGACAAAAAAGATTTGGACAGAAAAATAGTTTTGAAATATTTTAACTCAATAAAGAATATCAGTAAAAATACAGATCTTTATTGGCGTCTTCAAATCCGGCATGTTGGATAAATCACTGCTGAATGTTTAACGTAAACTAATCAGATTCAGAATGAAAACTGATCAACTGTATCTAAGGGCATCCAAGAGGTTAAAGGTCATTTATCATTTATATAAGGTGGATGGGCTGCCAGATTACATATTTATAAAAATGTCCGTCTCAGGTTGTTTCTCCAACGCACTTCCAACCTGAAATACGTTACAATTTAGATGAAAGTTAACTTCATCTGACGTTACAAGTTTTTGTTCTACGTTTAGTTAAGAAAAGGTTAGAAAAATAAAAACAGGAGAAGAAGAACGATCCTCACCAGCTTCCACAGGTTTGGTTTTCTGGTAGGACGGCGCCGGCTTCTCCACGTCCTCAAACTTCCCGGCGCTCTGGGAGACAGAAACATGTCAGGAAGCGGATCAGAACCGGAACAGAACCGCGTCAGGAAGCGGTTCCGACCCGGAACAGAACCGCGTCAGGAAGCGGTTCCGACCCGGATCAGAACCACGCCTCACCTTGTCCATGCGGTCGTCCTGGACCCCAAACTTCCCTCCGAATCCTTTGGAATAATCTGGAAGAGAGACGGCAGAGCGTCAACTGAGGCGGCGGAGTCCATCAGAACCGGTCCGGTTCTGATGGAGCGGAGCAAAGGGGGCGGAGCCTGATGAGCTCATGCAGACGGAGCTGCAGCCAGCAGGAAGTGGGCGTGGCGTGCATGGTGACCTGACAGCATGCGCCGGACAGAGAGGAGGACGCGGCTTCATGCAGAGCAGGTCGGACAACGTTCCGGTCCGGCAGAATCGGACCTTCAGCGTTTACAGATAAATGAGAGCAGAGAGAGGAGAACAGCTGGTCCGTCAGAACCAGAGCAGCACTGATCCGGTCTGGACCGGCTTCCTGCCAGCAGAACTCCTGGTTCCTAAAGGCCCACCTTCCAAACACCATCAGAACATCTGATTAGATCCGGATCAGAATCATTACAGTTAGTTTGATTTATTCTCGCATTTTTTACAACTTCATGCTCCCACTGTCACTATAACTTTCTTTATATTTGTAAAACTATTCTCATGTTTTATTACGACTATTCTTGCATTATTATAACGTTTTATTTTTCATGAGTTCTCATGCTCTGACTTTAGTCTATTAAAACTATTTTAACAGACTTATTCTCGCTTTATTACGGCTATTCAGATAATTTTACTTTTATTCTTGTAACTTGTAAAACATTTTTCACTCCGGCCCTGATGCATTGGGACAAAGAATCACCTGAATCGTGTCACTGGCATTCAGATGGAAAACCTGCAAGCAAATGTTTTATCATAATCTCTTTTTTTCTTCCACCAAACTTTACCAGAAACAGAAAATGCTGAATCAAGTTGAGAGTTTCCCAGATGCTGCAGGAAGTCGATCATTTACTGGCAAAAGGAAAAACTCCTAAAAAACCTTCAGGAATCCTGGAAAACTGATCAAAATGGAAACGACGTCTAATTTTACCACTAATTAAAACCGAAGTGAGCAGCAGAAAGTTTGTTTTCCGTGAAGTAATTTGTTTTTCAGGTAAATTTTTGATCTTCCAATAAAAACAGAACAAATCCGAAGGACTAAATATCGTCATGATTTCTTTTTAAAAATTAAGAACAGAAAAACGACTACAGGAGTCTGGTTTTATCGTCTACCTGCTGGTCCATCAGTGCTGCAGAGGTGTGTGTGTGTGTGTGTGTGTGTGTGCGCGTGCCGCAGCAGGAGCCAGACAAGCCGAGGGAAACGAGAACGTTCCGGATCCGGAATGTGTCTGTGCCTTTCTGGGACTCGTGCTTGGCCAGGTTCTCCTTGTGCTCATAGCCCAGCGCACAGCGGTCCCGCCTCTGCACCTCTACCCCATACCGCCCTCCAAACCCACGTTTATAGTCTGAAACACACACACACACACACGTACAGCTTAGACAGACAGGAGCCCACAGAGAACAACCACCTCCACACAGGAGACAGGAAGAGCGGGTTTCTATGACGACATGCTGGGATGTGATGGTTTTTCACCAGAGGTCCAGATCCTGGTGAAGGTCGGAACCGGTCTCACTTACAGAACCGGTACCAGGAAGTGGATCGAAGCCGATTCGCTTTTTACCCAATGAAACTGATTCTGAAAAACCCAAACCGACCCGACCGGTCCGGACCCGACCGGACCCGACCGACCCAGACCCAAAGTGACCCAGATTCAGGTCTTTATATTCTAATGAATAAAAGCAATTAAACCTAACAGATGCTTTTTACAGTGCCCCGTTCCAATCTGGACCGGGCCGACCCGGTTCAGAGCGACCCGGTTCAGAGCGACCCGCAGACACAGATCCAGGCTCTCGGGTTTCTCTTCCTCTATCTGTGTGTTTGGAGAAGTTGTTGACCTGCTTCAAATGAAACCGAGCAGAGCTGGAGAGGAACCAAGCGGGTCCAACAGAACCGGTCCACCTAGAAACCCAAAAGCTCTGAAAACATTCGGGTTCTGGTGCAGAACTTTGAGACGGGAGGATTTGAGCTGCTGTTCTCCTGACGTCTCTGAATATCAACACGGCTGCAGATAAAACGGCTCATCTCTCCGGGGCGTCCAGAACCACCGCGGGCCGGAACCGCCGCGGTCCGGAACCGGGCCGATCGTACCTTTCTGAGACTCGTGAAGCTGCAGCTTCTCCTGGTGATCCCATCCCAGCGCCGATTTATCCTGCCGGTCCGTCTGAACACCGAACTTCCCACCGAAGCCTTTCACGTAGTCTGGAGGAGAACCAGAGGAGGAGAACCAGAACCAGAGGAGGAGAACCAGAACCAGAGGAGGAGAACCAGAACCAGAGGAGGAGAACCAGGAAGAGGAGAACCAGAAGAGAACCAGAGTCACACCGACTTCGCTCGTATTATATTGATAATTGGTCATTATTTATTTTAGTTCTTCATTATTCTGATGATGATCAGATTAAGAAATTAAGCCACATCCTGCAGATTCAGGCCTTTTTTACACAGTATTAGAAAAACGTTAAAAGATGCAAATAAGTCATTTAAGACAGACAGACAGACAGACAGACAGACAGACAGACAGACAGACAGACAGACAGACAGACAGACAGACAGACAGACAGAGGCTGCAAGAAGCTGCAGGTTGATAAAAACAGATTCTGGGCGAGTCGGGGCAGAACCGCAGGCGCGGCCGAGCCGGGCCTGCAGTCACAGATCCACTCAGCGCCTGAATCCGGCTCCACTCAGACCAGGAGAAGGCCGACTGTAGGACTTCACCGCCCCGACAGAAGCAACAAAACGAAACTGAAGAAACCAGAAAAGCCCCGGGATGATCGGGTTCTTCCACCCGGACAGAACATTCTGCTGGTTTCCGTGGGTCCAGCTGGACCCGCTTTCACCTCCACTGACCTTTCTGCGACTCGTGCCGCTCCGTTTTGCCCTGGTACTCGAAGCCCACGGCGCTCTTGTCCACTTTGTCCGTCTCAACGCCGAACTTTCCCCCGAAACCTTTGGCGTAATCTGCAAAGAAACAAGTTTGTTTCCGTCCCACATAAATTAAATCATTCCTGATGATTTTACTGAAGGAAGCAGATTTTAGACGTTTTCTAAATGCATCTCTTAAATGCGTCTGTGAGCTGAATCAACCTGCAGCAGCGAAGCGTCTGGAAGCTGCAGGACGACAGGAAGCAGCTCAGTTTGTATCCACTTTCACTTCCTGCTCCGTTTTCAAAAGCCTCAATAAGGAGGAAACTGACTCTGCACATAAAACATGGCGGTGGCAGCATCATAATGTGGGACAGGGAATCTAGAGCTGATGGGACCGTCCTGGAGTCTGCAGAAGATGTGAGTCTGGGGTCAAAGTTCATCGTCCAGCAGGAGGAACTCGCTGATTTGGGTTTAGATTGGAGCAGATTCATGTCCAGATCTGAATTCAACTGAAAATCTAAGAATCTGACGTTCAGGCTCAGAGTTACATTTCTACAAGAAGCAGACCAGGAATTGTTTCCTTCCACCAAATTTTCCTCTGCTATAAAGAACGAACCTTTCTGCGACTCGTGTTTCTCCGTTTTGCCTTGATAGTCGAAGCCGACCGCGCTCTGGTCGACCCGATCCGCCTGAACGCCGTACCGCCCGCCGAACCCCGTGGTGTAGTCTGCACAGTGCAGGGGTCAGAGGTCAGAGGTCAAGGTGAAGCAAAAACATTTCCTACCAGCACAGCGACATGCGAAGCTGCTGCTCAGCTGCTAACAGGAACTCTGGATTATTAATCTGGAACAGAGCTGGATTTCCATCCTGCACATTCCAGGAATTCCAGGATCAGACGAGTCTGGACAAACCTTTCTGCGACGCGTGTTTCTCCGTCTTCCCAGCGTACTCAAAGCCGACGGCCGACTGCAACGAAACGGGAAAAAGAACCCAGTAATTATCTATCCTGTTATTTTATGCTGGAATAAACAGGAACGTCAGACATGAAGCGATTTATCGACGTCAGATTTCATTTCTCTGTGCAGAGCAGAGGCCTCACCGTCACACAAACTACCGAAAATATTCACCGCTCGGATGTCTTACCTTTTAAAATCAATCATGATCAACAAAATTTGGCTGTTTTGACAAAATAAAATCCAAAAATGTTATTTTAGATGTTCAGATAATAATTAATTTCTACAAAATAATGGCAAAAATCGGTCAGCTCGTTAAAGAGGGCGAATATTTATGCAATATTTAGCAAAAGTCAGTTTTCATTTTGACATAAAAGGAGTTTTCTGTCAATTTGTTGAAAATTTTACAAAACACAAATATGAGAAATTAATAAATCTTCTCTGAATGTTAATTGATATTTTTAACTGTCTAATCAAAGGTTTTGTGCATCTGCTGCTGTAGAAAAGGTGTGAATACTTTAACTAGGCACTGGGAGGTAAACCTCCACCTGATTGGCTCTTTGTGGTGATTCAGCGCCCAGCAGACACCAGGACCGGTTCTGACCAGAGGTCCGACTCACGTCTGCTGCTGATTGGTCGCCATGGTGACCCCAGGAACCAACGCTTGTTTACAATGTTTCCCTTTTCAGGTCCAAAGTTCAGAATTAGGCCATAAAAAGAAAAACTTCCTCTTCAGCCTGCAGAGGAAGTTCAGCGTTGACCAAACGATCCTCAGCGGATGATAAAACTCAGACTTGATTTTATGGAGTCATCGTCTCTCATCAGTTTCAACTAAAATGTCAAATTCTGTGTTGATTCCTGAGAAAACCCGATGATTTTCATTCACTCTTCAGGCTGATTAATAACAAGATTTATTAATCTTGTTATTATTATAAATCATTTAAGATTTGTTTAGTAAAAATCTGCTATAATCTGACTTTTCCTTCCCGTCAGGCTCGGTCTGCTGTAAGATGCGGCTGTGCTCACGGTTTTTATTAACCGTCCAGGATAGTTTGGGTTTTATGATCTGAACAAGTTTGCTTGGCAGTCGTTTCATATCTGCAAAATATTAAGCTTTGCAAACCCGAGTCATTTGTCTCGTCTCCTACACGTTGCGTTTTGTCAGACTGAAAACTCTTCAGACGTAACCGCTGCCTTCAGCGACGCGGTTTCAGAGGAGGCACCTTGTCGACGCGGTCGGCCTGGACGCCGTACTTCCCGCCGAAGCCTTTGGACGTGTCGGTCTGGGAGCAATGCTTGGACAGTTTGCTCTGGTAGTCGTGGCCCACAGCAGACTGAAGACAAAACAGATCAAATCCATTTTAAATGCAGCGACAGCGAAGCCCACACACACCAAACAGCAGCGTTTCTAATAATTAAACATCTATATTCTCTCCGGGGTTTTAAATCTGAGGTTCAAAATGCGTTGCACTTCAGACTCAGATGGAAATAAATCATCTAAAAACAGACGATTTAAGGCTGATTATTATTTTAGTAAGTATTTATTCTGATGTTTAATTGTATAAAAAATTTGCCACGTTGTTATTTAATTCTTTATGATGCTGGATGATAAACTGTCCCAGAAGTTATTGCAGTAAATGATAATGTTGTTGTCTTGACTATTTTCTAGTAATATAATGATAATTGCATAACACATTCTCAAAAATCAATAACCTTTAAAGTCCATTTAACATTTGGGACTGGAAAACATTTTAAATATCCAAAATAAACAAAACAACAGTTTTGTTCCAGTTGAGATTCTGCAGATTAATATTTCCCTGTGGCTTATCGTGACCAACATGCTGCTGGACTGTCAGCATGCACACTGCACACAGAAAAGGCCGAGTCTGGACCGGACCCGGTCAGCCTGAGGGGAACCAGCGGCCCACCGGGTCGCTGCGCTCCGACTCATCAGAGCCGCTTGGTGTAAACACACGTCGCTCATCACATCCATGTTGCGGTGAACGTCGCTCACAACCGGCCCAGTTACTGCTGAGCGGTTAGAGAGTCGGCAGCGGCTGAACACAGAAACCAGCCAGATGAAAACCGTCTGGTTGGTTGGTTGGTTGGTTGGTTGGTTGGTTGGTTGGTTGGTTGGTTTTCCCCATCAGGAGACACAAGATGAGCTTGAAGTTAAACTGGTTTTAATCACAACAACAGAAAACGCGCGACTCGCCAACGACTCGGTGACGAAGACGGAGGTCAGACAGCAGAAGGTTCTGGAGGATTAAAAGTCATTGATGGTGGGAAGTTTGGCTCTTCCAGCTCATTATCATCTGCAGCCGTTTCTAGCATGAGGAGCAAAGCAGCTTGATGAATTTGGCTGGCAGCCAATCAGAAAATGAGCATCAAAATGAAAAACAAAACAAAACAAAAAAAATTCTAATGAAAAATTTCAGATTAAAAAAAATGATGGGATTAAATGTTTGCATGTTTTCCTCCTCTCAGCTCCTACCTTGTCCATGCGGTCCTGCTGGACTCCGAACTTGCCGCCGTATCCGTGCGAGGCCTTGGGCATGTTCTCCAGCTCCTTCTGCTTCAGGCTGGTGTGCTCCGTGGAGACGGTCTCCCTCAGCTGGTGGATGCTGCAGCACAGGGAGGCAAACGGTTAGCAGGCGCCGGCCGACAGCCAGACTCAGACAGGAAAAGACCGTCTGCATCCTGACTCGATGTGCTCCTGGTGTCCCGACCCGGCCACCGTCTTCGCCCCCCAGCGCTGCTCCTTCTCCGACACGTCATTCTGGAAAAAAGGAAGAATAAAACGTAAACATGCGGAACAACAGGAGAGAGGAGGGAAAGATGGGAGGATGATGGTGAAACCTCAAAGTCTGGGTCGGTCTCCCAGTCGTCTCCGCCGTCGTCAGCGGCAACCTTAACGTTTTGACCCGCAGCAGCTTTCCACATCTTGAATCAGCCCAACTCTCTGCAACACAGACAGATCAGACATTACTGACGTTCAGAGCGCTTCCTGCAGACGTTTCTCATCTTCATCCACCAGAACGACAATTTTCATCTCGTCAAGAAAGAAAAAAAATACACTGAATTAGAGGAGGACTGATAAACCTGCTCAGATTTCCTCACATCTGGACGATCAGCCAGTTCTGATGTGAAGCCGATCTCATCTCCCTTGGCTAAGGTCTAAAACTAAAGCAACTTTCAATCCAGACGAGAAACAAATCCGCATCCGTCAAAATCGTTATGGCCAGCCACGCTTCTTAAAGGTTGATGCATTCTTACACTGAACATTATTTTAGCCGTTTTCTCTTGTTTGTAAATGGAGCAGAAAAGTTTCTCCTGCAGACGTGAGCAGCAGAAACCTCAGGCAGAACCGCCTCGTTCAGCCTCAGCCGACTGCAGGAGAAAAACTACAACCAGACGCCTGGAAGCCGTCAGTTTCCCCAGAAATTAATGTTTAATTTGTCTTTAAAAAAATAAAAAACTGCAGGAAAAAAAATACTTGGAAAAAGATCACACCTGCATTTTTAACAGAGCTGCATAAAAAGAAGACTTACTGTAAGTAACAATGCAGTTTCAGAGTGTTACACTTTAACAGACCAGTAACACATTTGGACTCACTGCTGCCCATTAAAGGCATCCAGATATGAAGACACAATGGTGATGTCACTGTGATGATGAAAAGCTAAATGTATTAACTCCTTATTTTCCTGACATGGTTCTGCCCTGATTGTTCCCAAACCTCTCTGTGCTGAATCCAGGTCCAGTAAACCAGGTTTCACACAGACGGAAACTACGACCCTCATCAGTCAGACTCCAATCCCTTCACTTCCCAAAAGAAGCTTTGACTTGAGCCACTTCCATGTGAACGCTCACGTCGCGTTCAGGTTTTACGTCACTGATCGTCACCAGAAGAAGCCAGATGTGGTAAATCTGGACGTAAGCGATGGCTGAAGCTAGCTTCCTTCATCATGTGATACTTTAAGTTAGTAGCATGAACAACAACAAAACCTGAGCATCGTTACCTGCTGTGAGGACGAATCCATAGGATTTTAATTTGGTAAAATCAATAATGCAACAGGAAGAATATCCCCTCCTCTGTTCTATAGAGCAAATCCTGGCCTGACTCTGCATGGCGACCAGACCCACCACACTGCTCACCCCAGACACCCAGAATATTTCATCAAGTGCTGAATTCACTTAATGACAGAAATATAAATGAACTTTTATCTCCACTTCTTTGTGAAGAAACAAGGACATGAAAAATTAACCAGGAGTTTATTCAAAACCATCAAAGTGCTGCATCGTTTTTACAGCAGCAACGATTGTTGCTGTAAATTAAAAAAACTGATAGTTGTTCTTTATTTTGTGATATTTTAACTTTTCCACACAAGTCAAAGCAGAAAAAAAAGCTCAAAGCAAACAAGACAAAACTAATACAGAAATGGATATTTAAATTCCCGTCGATGCCAAGAACACAAAGCGTCGACCCAAAGAGTGAAGGTGGAAGCAGAAGCTCATTCCAGCTTCACTCTGTTCTGAAGCATCATCAAAATCAAACGTCGCTCCTGTACGTTTTCCTAAATCCCATCCTGGAACTCCAGCCAAGTCTGCAGACAACTCAAAAGAAAACAATCAAACCCCGTTTTATTTGTTTAGTAAATCATTTAAATACATGTTTTAAAGAGTGAAAAACCATCATTTTAACTCCTCAACAGTTATTCCACACCTGAACTCCTCTGTTTCTAATATCCATCCTGATCAGTCTAATTTGGAAACACTTCACTTCACCCAGCTGCTCTACAAAATCATAAAACGTTAACGTGTGCAATGCTGGAAATATTTCAGTAGTTGGATGAAAATGCTAAGTTATAATTGGGACGGTTTTCTTCTGGAGCATGTAGTCAGGTTTTAATTAACGAGTGGAAGTATTGAGCAACAGTTTAACAAGTCATTTCTTGTGTAGAAAATGTTTGATTTTACTGGATGTTGGTAAATAGTCCTGCAGTCTCTTTGGGTCCAGGCGGGTCAGGACCACCAGGTGGGACTGTGTGGGTCCGTTTTGCTGCTGCAGTCTCTTTGGGTCCAGGCGGGTCAGGACCACCAGGTGGGACTGTGTGGGTCCGTTTTGCTGCTGCAGTCTCTTTGGGTCCAGGCGGGTCAGGACCACCAGGTGGGACTGTTTGGGTCCGTTTGCTGCTTTGCTCCGGCGGTGGCAGAACAGAACCTCCCTCTGGAGCCATTTTGGGATCATCAGCCACATTCCTCTGGGTTTCTCCTGACTCAGCAGCGTGTGGACAGCCAGCATCTGTGTTTCATCAGAGGCTCCACTGGTCGAGGTGGGATCAGGAAGCAGGAACCTCCATGGTTACTGGTCCATGACAGGAATCTCAGCAGAACCGCACCCAGCTGCTGCTCACCTTTCAGGCAGCTGAGGAGGAGTGTTAATGTGACTGAGGGGTGAAGGCAGTCTGACCAAACACTGTCACTTGATTTTTGACCTTTGCTCCTAAACAGTTTCCTCCTGATCAATCAGATCCGGGTATAAATGTCTGAATCAGCCAATTAACGGTTAAACCTGAACATACATGTGTACGTGTCGCGTCTCGGCTCGTTAGTTTCCAGCCCCGCTCCTCCGGGATGAACATCAGGCAACATTAGGGGGTAAAACCGAGCAGAAAACTGAGATTCGGGATGAAACCGTGGTGCTTGTGGGTCAGCCTGATTCTGGTATTTCCTGTTCCAGTTTTCCAGCTAGCAGCAGGCTAACGTTAGCCTTCATTCTGGAATGACCACCTGGAATCAGCTCTCCCGCTCCATGGCGGGGCTCTCAACACTCACCGTCTCCCAGAGAAAGGTTCAGTCCAGTCGGCTGGTGAGCGCAGTCCCGTCCCGGTAGATGTGGTCCGGTTAGAAGGCGAACTGTCTGTGGGAACCGCAACGTCTCCTTCCGCGACTCTTCCGGCTCTCCTGATATCCCGATCCAGCCCTGACGTCACGAATGGGCGGGGCGTCGTGGTTGATCTGCTTTCTGCTCCAGGGTGGTATGGAGCTCCAGAAGTACCAAACTGAGCTGGGTTTTTTTTTTTGTTGTTGTTTTTTTCCCCATTACTTTCATAACCAAACTACAACACCGGTGGGATTTTAGGCTACATAAGAATACTTATTAAAAACAGGCTTACACATTTCAATAAATATACTATAAAGTTAATTTATTTCAGCAAAAAGGGAAGCTCAAGTATGGATTTATAGTTATATTTTAAGTTTTTTGTTGTAAATTTTAACTATTCTGACTTACAACTAAACTGCATATATTCTTTTTCTTTGAGAATTAAAATTTATTGGACCATTTTTGTGACATTTTGCAAACACTGCATTTTATATAAAACATATTAGCTTATATCAGGCAAAGTGCTTTGATATTACTGGATTTTTGAACATGAACAATTCTCAAATGATAAAAAAAAATTGAAGTTTTAGTACAACTTAAGAAGCCACCTGCCGGGGGTGCTGTGGTGACGCAGGTGCAAAGCACAACCCACATATGGAGGCTTTAGTCCTCATGCCGGTAGTCGCAGGTTCGATTCCCAGCCTGACGACATTTGCCACATGTCTTCTCCCTCTCTTAATCCCTAATTTCCTGTCAAGCTACTTTCAAATAAAGGCCACTAGAGCCAAAAAAATCTTAAAAAAAAAAAGAAGCCACCTGCCAGTGAACATTTAAACTAACCATCAATCACTTTTTATGTACATTAACTTACACGAGTAGAAGAGTTTTTTTTTTTTGGTTAGGCTCCTCTCTAGTTTTAAGACTCCAGTTTGTGTTTAGGACGACAAATTGCAATTTTCTGGTTTAACTTGTAAAGATGAGCTTTACTGACCTTAATATGCGTGGTGTTTCCATCCACTCATGTTCAGAGTTAAAGTAATAATATTATGGAGTTTTTAAATTGTTTTTTTTTTTTTTGGTTGGAAGTTAAGATTTTTTTTTCAAACTGGTTAAATATACACACACTCCAGTAATAACCGGTCAACGTCTCAGCAGGTTGATCACACACTTTCCATAACAATCAACCATATCAGACATCATTCTGGTTGATCTTTGACCTCCCTTCTTTGTAGAACTAGTAGTTTTTTTTTATTATTATTTTTTGCTTCCTGATCTACTTTTTTAAATCCAGGTCCCTAAATTAGGTGTGTGTGGATATATTTAATCCTGTAACTTTGATTCTCCGGGATAAGACAAAAATCCTCAAATTCAAAATTAAGTATCTAATATTTGTTTTTAAAAATCAACGAGGTTCAAGTAATTAAAAGGCCAAAATTAATTTTGGCTTTAATGACATAAACTGAAGACAGGGGAAAAAAGTTCCATGATTCCTGTCAGAAAAGTCCTTAAAAACAGTTTGAATCCAACAAACGAAACGTCAAGACAGATGCTCAGCCTCGGATCTGCAGTGGAAAATAAGTTTCAGTATTTTATTGAAAGTAAGCAATAAATAATACTGTGATAAAAATAGTTTATAAGTACTCAGACTGTACATCATTGTTACAAGATCAGAAGATTCAACAGGAGGAGCAGGAATAAGAACAGCAACACGATTTGCTTTGTGCATAAATGACTAAAATCACAAGAAAAAAAAAAAGAAAACGTCGGTTCCTTCTGCATCGCCATGGAGACGGATGTTAGGACCTGTGTTTCTGGGGAACGAACAGGACGAGACAACGCGGATGACTGATAATAAATAAGGGACAGGAAAGGAGTTAAGAACAATAAGGCTTGGTATAAAATCTTGGTAATTTAAAAAAAAGGTTTATGGGATGGCAGAGGGATCAGCTGAGGCCTCGGTGAACTTGGTCCGCTAACGGAGCCCGAGGCGCCCGCCTGGACCGGCGAGGACGCCTGCGGGTTCTCCGGAGGTTAGGAAGGCTGGATTAAAGGGCTCTGACTTCACTGAAATCAGACCTCCTGCTACTGTTAGATGGCTTCAACTCTGGAGGATTAACATATTTTGGTATTAGATATGAAAATAAAGAAGGAAAGCAGAAAAAAATCTGCTTCACATGATATTTGTCGTCATGCCCTGGATGGCCGACAGACGACACGGAGTTTATGAAACTCCAGCGATTAATCTGATATTCACACAACTAAGAGCCGCATTTACATAAACTCGCAGGTCAGGAGCTACAAAAAGATATGAATTAAGTTATATGTCATATTAAAGTCACTTAAGAATAAATTCAATGATTAGAGAAGGAAAACATACATCTGGTCAATAATCAGGATTATAAAAAAGATTAGATAAAACGTCTGCTGGTAGAAATATACAAACTCCAGACGAGAAAAACATTCAGTTACAGAAATCTGAGACCAAACGGTTTTACAAAGTGGGCTGATTTAGGGGACAGAGGCAAAAAGAGGTTACAATATAACGCCAAATCAATTAAAAGTCCCATTGGTTGACATAAATATAAAAACGTAGATTATTCTAGAAAGTTTCCTCTTGGGAAATCTCTGCTCCGTCGATAAAATCGTCCTTTTTAGTTTCGGTTCAGTTCATCATCCTGGTTCTGAATGCAGGGAATTCGCCTTCATCCTCTGACCAGCGGCTACCTATAGAAATAATGAGGATAAACTGAGAAGGGAGGAGAGACCAATGACAGCAGGGCAGAAGCAGGGGATGGAGGGAGGGAGGGATGGAGGGAGGGAGGGACGGAGGGAGGGAGGGAGGGAGGGAGGGAGGGAGGGAGGGAGGGAGGGAGGGAGGGAGGGAGGGAGGGAGGGAGGGAGG
>CAEGAE010045009.1:0-37320 GCA_903067095.1 Girardinus metallicus
GGTCTAAGAGGACACAGGACTTTATACTGAGGTTCAAACTGATCAGTGATGTGCTGACGTAGAATCTGGCTCTCAGCCAAACCCCCCACTAACAAAATATACCCAATGTTCAGATTTTTGTTTAATATTTCTCTGAGTCTCTCTGTGATTCCCTGCAGACTCTCATCATAGAAAGTTTTCAGTTTCTCTCTGGAGATTCTGATAGATCCATCATCCCAGGAAGCTCCTTCCACTGAATCAAAGAACGTTTCAATCTCTTTCTTTTTCTCAGCCAATATGATCAGGTTACCCGGGCAACAGATCTGAACATCTTCATCCAGCTTCATCTGAGTAAAATCATACATCATTTTCTTAACTTCATTGGGGAAGTTTTGTTCATATTCATTCCAGATATCAGAGAAGATTTTTCTCAGGAACTCATTGAATTTTCCTTCCACATATTTCCCCCCCAGATTGTCTTTGGAGGCCTTGTGCAGCGTCTTCATGGCTCCTCCTTCCAGGACTTCATGAACAGTCATGTTAATATTTTCATCTATTGACAAACAGGAAGAAAATAAAACAAATTTAATAATAAATCTCAGAAAACAACTTATTGCACATTTTAACTCATATTCAGCAAACAATATAAAAAATCACTTCAACACATTTATTGGTTCTCATAGTGTGTGAACACAAAGACTTTTAAAACTGAACAACCTCATGTAACTTTTACCTCCACAGTCGACAACAAGGTACCGTTTCCCGTCTCTTTGGGTCTCCAGCAGAACTACAGTTTCTTCTGGTTTGACCATAAACTTTACAGCCTCCTGACTTCCTGCTGGATCTGTAAAAACACAGAAACTTCACTGAGTTTCACCATAAAAAAGGACAATTTCTGTCCACTCTGCTCACCTCTAAACATCACTTATGTGTATTTTTAACTTGGAGACCTTCTCTGTTGATCAGAGGTAAGCGTATTAAACAAAGACAGTTACTTCTGAAAATTGTCAGGTTAATAGAGCAAAAAACCACCAAAAGTAACACCTGAACATCCTCTGATCAACATCATTTCAGATGAAATTATGATTTTAAAGGGGTGGAGTGAATCTATTATAGTGGACTGCAACCCAAACAATATCAGGTGTGTAACTGTTAACTGTGAGAATAACCTATGGAATAAATGAATAATAATATACAGCATATTGTGATGATTAATTTTATCAAATGTCCTGTTTGTAATGGCTAGTCAGATCATCAATTTATTAAATACTGTCATGTTTCTGACTAAATCCTAACTGACTATTCATTCATGTTCAGTAAATCTGCCTTTAAATGAAAATAATGAGTTGCCAAGTCTAGACTGAAATCTGTGACATGACCTTCAACAGGTCGTTCACTCCAACCCAGCTACATTAAAAATACTCTGCAAACAAAAGTCCTTTTCAGAAATTTAAACCAAATGCTGGATTGCAACTGTTAGGCTGCAGTTATTAAACTTAGGAGAAAACTGTTTTGTTTTTATTTTTTTTTACAGAAGATAATGTTTGTTCAGGTTGCTTTTTAAAAAAAAAATATATATATTTGCGGTTACGCAGGTTCAATTTTCAGACTAAATGCTTGATGATGTAAAAACTTTAAGAGCATTTATGTGATACGTACTTAAACATCCATATGACTTATTTCCACATGGTTAGTCAAAACAGATCAGCTAAATAATCCATTGATATGTTAAACTTGGACCTGTCCAGGGTGACCCGGCCTCTCGCCCAGAACGTTAGCTGGAGAGGAACCAGCAACCCTACCGACCCCAGTAGGAACAAAGGTGTTAGAAAATGGATGGATGTTAAGCTTGTCCTATAAATCAAACTAAAACCTGTTAAGTCGACTGTTTGTATGCCAGATTATAGATCCACACAGTACCGTTACAGCTGGTACCAGGTTCTGCTGCTCCTGCAGATGGATCCTGTGAGTCTCTGCTGTGGTTCTGTGTGATGAAACCATCAGATTGAAGCTTCAAACTCCAGGTCAAAGCTGCTTCTGACTCCAAAACAAACACCAGTTTGCTTTTAGTGTCGTCTGTTACAAGACCAGCCTGGAGGAGAAACCAAAAGTCTCATTCTGCTGAACATTTCAGAGCTGCTGCTGACTTTACAAACATCATGTTACCTGAGTTGCAGATTTAATAATGAACTGCTTAGCTGATTGATCCAAGCTGGCAGGACCAGTCAGCACCCAGGTGAAGTCAGATGCTGTGAACTCTCCACCTTCTGGATGAGATCTGATGGTTTTCAGAGCATCGACCTTCAGGAATCTCAGAACTTCTGTAAGAACCTTCTGGGCTGTGATTGACTTGTCATTTGCTGCTTTAATGTTCTGCTTGCTGATGTCCTAGAAATAAGTTTTGATATGTTAGTTTGTATTAATACACAGGTTAGTTTGACAGAGTTACTAATGGGAAACTGCTGCAGTCTTAGGTCCAAACAGAAACTGTTACTTTTTAGGGATCAAAAATAATAATAAACAATTTGCTGGTTTGAAAAACTAAACATTGTTGGATTTTGTGTGTATTTTATTTGATTAAAATACAAAAGTCTTTTTGATAGGTGGATTTACTGCACAAATTTAAGTTAGATATCAAATTCAATAAAGTTCCTGATTTTCCAAAGTGTTGTACACAGGAAACACACAGAAGCAGAAGTGTAGGTTTTCAGCAAAAGTTTTACATTTTCCAGGGTCTGAGCAATTCTGACATCGAGAGACAAAAATGTTCCATATTTTCAATGCAGTAAAACAAGAAATTTGACCACCTCATTTAAAGCCTGTGACTTTGAGCAGCAGCTGAGATGTTGACCCCAGTGCTCTGATCAGAACTTGGTGTTGAAATAAATCACCTAGTTATTCCTGTGTTTCTTAAAAGTATTTCTTGAACAATATAACTGGCTTTAGATAAATCAGGAAGTAGCCGGGAATCAGATTGTGACATCACATCATAGTGGATTCCCATGCTGGGGGCCTGGTTATAACAAGAAAAATATGCAGGACTGACAGGCTTCAACATCATAAAATGAAATGTTGTTTGACATTTGTGTTTCTTTAGATAAGTGGGAAAGTTTCACAAATGTTAGCAAAACTATAAAAACTGCAGAGGCTAAACAGGAAAAGTCTTTGTTCTAATAACTCACATGGATCCAATTTGTTTAAAAGTTACTTTGTCACAATCACAGACCATATTGTCTCACAATAAATACAATTGTCCTTTTTGGAGTTTTTTTGTCCATATCCTCTTTGTTTCTGACACTGTACCTTTCTGTCTGACCGTTGCCTAGACCAGTGTTTTTCAGCCCTGGTCCTCAAGACAAACTACTCTGCATACTATAGGCATTGCAATCAAATGAAATGGGTGTGTTGAAGCAGGGGGACATCTAAAAGTGTCTAGGCCAGTGTTTCCCAAGGTTGGGAAACACTGGCCTAGATTACTGTAGTCCTCCTCAGTCATGTTCAACTCTAGTAGGTGTATTACATAACCTTCTTGTTGTAGATTTTGTACTATGTAGAACTATTTGGTGTCTAATTTGTCTTTACTGTGATATTTCTGACTTATTTTAACACATCAGCACAACAGAACACCTATTTCCTGTTTTGGTAAATCTTTGTTACAAATGGTTTTTCTGGTCGCTAGCTTAGAGCTAACTATGGCTAATACTTCTGTCTCTCCATCTCTGTCTGAGTCTCCATCGCTAAATGGACCAACATGGACAAACAGTTGACCTTGATGTGCATTTTGTCGATGCAATGTTGTTCAGCAGAAATGATTGCTGCCAAGTCAGTGAGTCAATGCAGTCAGCTGGTTTCCTTAGTTAGAAAAACTTAATCAGTTGGAACAATAAACTGAACTTGGGGGTCTTACTTAACTGGAATTAAACTGGAATATCTGGAACTGAAATTAATCTGACTGCAGGATTGGATTGAACTGATGATATTTTTATTTACATAAACTAAATCTGTTTGTTGCAGTGCACTTTGAGAATAGGCTAAGGTTAATGCCATGTGTTGGGGATTGTCAAAAATTGAACTGAATGTGTGATCTGAAGGTTTCAAAGGAGAAACTACATCATAGTTTATTTGGAGATTATTTTTATAATCTATTTTTCATAATTCTGACCAGATTGTCTGAAATCTATGAAGGGCTTGTTTGAAATAAGTCCTCCTTTATTCAGACAAGTCTTTCTCAGAGTCAAAACATCTTCAAATAGGCGTTTTTTTTTTAAAGGTGAAAAAAAAGGTGCGTGTATTCTTCATACACAGATATAAAGATCTACATTCAGGTTGTTTCCCCTTTTTTAAAGTGTACAACATGAAGTGAAAGAGATTTTAATTAAGTTAGGGACTCACAAAGCTAAACCCTAATTTCATAAAAGTTTTGAAGAGCAAGTGAAGGTTTAAACTACCTCAGATAACTCAGATGCTGACAAATTTAAAGTCAGAAGGTATCCACATAAAGAACACAGTAGAAAGAAAAAATGAGATCTTTCTGTAAAGCTGTACTTGTACTTACTTTGCCCTGGATAGCGATATTGAAGTCCTCAAAGAAATAATGTTTCTCAGCTTCTCCTCTCATATTATTAAATGCTGTTTTAGCCTCATAACCAAACTTCATAAATTCTTCATGTTCATCAAACAGGATGCAGGTTGGAGTCTTTGAGGTGTCTAGTCCAAGTCCATTACTCCATCTCTTTATCTGGGTCTCTCCTCCTTCCTCTCTAGGTTTAACACTGAAGGCGTAGCCACTGAATCCTGAACCAAAGTCTATGGCTATGATGGAAGAGTCAGCTCCAGCTGGATGGAGAAGAGGAGAAAGTTAGAATATGAAAACCAACCACCAAAAAAAAAGAAAAAAACCCTGCTGTTAGATGCTATATTCACAATAACAAGTTATTATTCAATAGAAATCATAAATACAAATGGACATTTGTACATGTTACAAATGAGCCACCCCCTAAAATGTATTTAATATTTAATTTACACAGACTAAACTGGTACTGGGGCTGGTGACCTGGCCAGGCTGCACCTCCCAGAAATGAATGATCAGAATAAAAAAACAACTCCCCTAGTTTTAATAAAAAAATGTTGATATGTAGACCTTTGTGATTTAAAATGTGATATAGGCCACTTTTGATCTATTGCACTAACCTTTGACTTTAAGCAAAACTTTTTTCTTGACCAGGATTTTTCCTGATTTCTTAGAGACGGTGCAGGTGTAGGTGTCTGTGTCTCTGTCTGTGGGATTCTTCAATATCAAACTGAGGTCTCCCAATCTGAATGTTTTGTCCATCTCTGTTCTGTCTGCATACTGGCAATGTTGTTCTTCAAGACTTAGCAAGCCACTAGAGCTCCCCTGAGCCTTGTGGATGATTCTGTCAGAGCTGTTTGTCCATGTTACCTGGACTTCTTTAGGCAGACGGAGTGAAGTTTTAAATGGCAACAGAACAGACTTCACTCCTGAATCCACCTTCACGTTGTAAACTGAAATAACAAAACAAAAACAGCAACAAACAGATGAGCTGTTATGATCTGGTCTTCAATAACTGTTGAAAACCGACTGCACAAGGACTGAAATTAAACAAATCATCTGCAGATATGAAATGGTTAATTATGGTCCCGTCAACAACACACAGTTTTGTTGCCACTTTGATAAATCATCCATGAACACATTTAAAAGCAATTCTGTTATTCAAATCCAAAATCTCATTCAAAGCAGAAATGCACATATCTGTGCCATGATTAGATTTAAAGTCAAAAAGGTTAATAGACGTAAAGAGGGATGTTCTATCTTATTCAGTTTAATCCTCTACAGCACATTGGATAGCATACTGGCTAATGCTATGGGCTATACTGGATTAGAAAGATGAAAATACGAAAGTTTCACATTCTGTTCTCTTTGTTATTAGTAGTTATTTTATCATTGTGATAAAATAACTACGATAATGGTTGTTTGATTATCATATTCTGTAGCACATTGTCAGTTTATCTCTCAGTTGAACAAACAGAATCACTCAGTCTGGATGCCACTACTAAAAACAAGGTTTCTGGTTGGATCTGAGTTGCTCTTAGCCAATCAGATGTTAGGCTTAATTTTGTCGGAGACAGAAGCTCTATGTAATAATCTACGGTAGGACAGAAAAATATTAAAGTATTATCTCTCTCTCTATGTACACATATGTATATGATTCAACTCATAATTTAAATGCTCTCTTGGAAGCATGTAATACATTAGCAAAGACATGGATGTAAAAATAGACTTACCTAACATAAAATTTTGCCGGAAAAAGAGTAAAAGACCCACATGAACACTAAAAGCCAGGAGAATCCACAGAACCAGAAAAATTCTGGCCCAAGTTGGAATTTCTATGCAAAGGAAAACGAAAATCAAATATCAGTTAGATATACTTAAAAGTAAATAGTTTGCAAAATAGATGTGATGGTGCCTTTGATTAAAATGTCAAAGTGTAATGATAATTTTTTGCTTATTAGTCATTGTTTTATCGACATTTTATTTGACTGTCAAGTTCGGCAGCATATCATAAATTTATTTTACTTCTAAGACTTACAAATAAAATCACACAGCTAGGTTAACACTATTATAACAAGGTAAATGAAGTGCAGATGAATTACTGAACCCCAAGGCGTTTCCATGTAGGCTGAAAAACAGAGTCCCTCCAGTGTGTATTTAAACATGATTTAATCCAAATGTGTCAAACAGGATCAAGGTACAGTAGAAAGTACAGTGAAAAGCTCAGCATGTCAGACCTTTGTGTTGACATTGAAACTCACCTGACATCAGATTGTCTCGGAAATAAAATAAGAGGCCCCCGTACACAGAAAACAAAACCAGCATAACCAGCAAATCCAGGAAAATTCTGACCTTATCTGACATATCTATGGAAAAACATGGAGATCAGGATGGTATTAGACATACATGCCCATTACCTCTTACATTTTTCTGAAAAAATAATATTTTGCATATCTGTTATTACATATTACCTGACAGCAGATTGTCTCGAAAATGAAAATACAAGTCACCATTCTCAGAGAAAAGAAACACCTGAATATGGAGGAGCATGACAACTCCTAACCAAGTTGAAAATATTTCTATGGAAAGACATGAAGACAAAATCTTAGACATGTCCAGTAGAGATGCATTAAAGTTTATTTGCCTGCAAAATTATTATTCTATATGTCAGCTTTCCTTCAAGGATGCACATTTTCAAAATTGTTTTTATCAGTATTAAACAGTGTTGTGTTGTTGAACTCATAACACTGCCCCAGGCCAGCTTTGGTTATAAAGTAGCTCACCACCAACATCCTGTGGGTGAATGGCTGAATGTTGTGTGAAGCATTTTGGACTTTATCCAAAAGTCGAGATAAAGCACAGACAATTTACCATATCACACAAAATCTCAAGTTAACACATTTACATTTATAATGTGACAAAATATCTATGTGTGCAAGCTTGTACGCATAGATATGAACACACAGGCTAGTGACACAAAAAAAAAAAAAAACTTTTGTTGACTTTCACTTTTCGTTGTCGTTTGCTGCTTACCATGAGTCAAGCCCATAACGCGCTGCTGTGAACTAGGTAACTCCATGGGAGAGTGGCTATTTTCGTTCCAAACAAACCGTGTCAGTTGAATAGCTAATGCTTCTGTGTTAGCTAGATGAACACTAGTTAATTCATGCCATTTTATTATATTAAGATAGTTAACAAGAATAATAATGTTGTTATATGCTACATCTCCAGCTGGGTAGTTAATTCCAAGAATAAACACAGTTCTATTTAATTTTTGTGCAGAAATTGTGCTCACTGTTGCTTTCTATATTTAGAAGAAACATTTATTGTCACAATAGAAAGAGCAACAAGTCAGGGAGGAGATACTAAGCCAGAGACCAGCAGTAGAGACGATTATGAAGCCAGGTCTTCTCAGGGAAGGAGAAGTTACAAATTGCTGAGAAAAAGAGATCTACTGCAGGGAGGAACCAGGCAGGTGTTAGGCAGGTATTTTACAGATATTTCAGGATTATTTTCATTCCAAAATATTTTATATCTGTATTTTAGGTAGCACCAGGAAAAGGCCACATCTAGCATACATATTTAGACATATTTGTTTGTTTTGTTTTATTTTCAGATATTATTTGACTTTTGCCTTATTTGTGTTTATAATGGCTTTAGGTACACATTAGGTCATTCAATTTTTATTTAACCTGATTAATTTTACATATCTGTGCTTTCACATTTGACTCAAATGTTGAGGCGTTTAGTGTTGCGTCACTTTCTATGTGTAACAGAGCTACAAATGCACTTTTTAAAAAAATTATTTCTAATACATGTTATATTGAGTATTTGTGAATTTTATCTCATTTAGTTATTTTTATTTGCTGTTTTGTTATTTTTGCCTTTCTGCACTCCGCTTTGTTTGTGCCCCCCATCCCCTCACAGCATTGTTCTGCACTGCTGAGGGTAAGTCAAGGGAAAGTTCGCTGCTGCGGTAGATGTATGTTTGTTTTCTGTCTGGAAGTAGTATTTCATGTTGCATTTTGTTTATTATTGTTTGTTAATGTGTTGTGTAGCAGTTTTGAGCTATTTTGACCGTTATTGTGGGTTTTGTGGACGGTTTTATTGTCATTTTGTTTTGGCGCGAACATGTCCCCCGGTCTGTGCCGGTCCAGCGCAGCTCGTTTGAACACTTTTTATTTTCATGTTTAGGGCTGGAGTGCAAGGAGAGAAGTGACAAGAAGATTAATTTGTTTTTAATCTTCTCCCCCAGGTATGTGTTTTTATTCTAAGTTATACTTTTTATTTCTGTTTATTTAATTCTGTCCCACTGTATTGTATCGTGGCCACCAGGTGGCGTTTTTCTCCTCTTGTTTTTAGTTTGTTATGATTTTTGTGAGATCTCTTTTTGTTGTTGTTGACTTTTGTTGAATTTGGAAAAAAAAAATGTTAGTGGACAACATTGTTCTGCGCTGCTGAGAGGCTGAAGTGCAGGGAGAGAAGTGACAAGAAGATTAATTTGTTTATAATCTTCTCCCCCAGAATAAAACATCTCATTGAAGCCTGGCTGAATGGCTCCTAGAAATTCATTGATATCACCCGTTACATATATAGTACATAGTTTAAAAAGTAAAGTCATTCCTCGGTGCTGTATTGGCGCTGTAAAAACACATAGTCAGTGAGGAGATGTGCAACTGACGCAAGAGGACAATAACTCCCTCAGTAGACGTCTGAAAAAATGTTTCTCCCTCATTTACGAGATCACGGTTACACCCCTGATGTTCATTCACCAACAAAGCTACAAGGTGGTCAATGTGGATTCAGTTCCTGACTATAGAAACAATGAAAACTCAGCATGTAAAGAAATCGAGTCCATAACAACAAAGGACAACTACAGAATCAATGCAACTCTGAACCTTAGTCTTCTTTCTGAATCAGTTCAGTTCTTAGTCACAATCTAAGAACTGTGTTAGATGTTAGTGTTAATACAGTAGTAAAATGGACGTACCTGACTTTGAATAGCCTTGGATGCCAGAAAAATTACTTGCATGAAATGAAATCAGAACCAGAAAAAACAACAACTCCAGGAGCATTCTGATCCAAGTTGAAATTTCTATGAAAAAGGACAGTCTAGATATTAGATATGCATGTCCAAAACAGTTCTAGACAAAAAGCAGCAACGTTTTTGAACATGTCCTATTGGTTGCTTAAATGTAACATGTCTCTTTAATTTACTTGTCTCATTGTTTTGAGTAAACGTTTTGTAGTTCTGAAATCCCCACTACTACCAGTACTTGTCTATCAAGCTGAGGATTTGATGTAAAAAGTTGTAGGAGAAAAACTTTAATTATATTATTTCTATTGCTCTCATAAAATGTAGATTAATCCATGCCCACATTTACCAGTGTACTGTTACACACCAGCAGATCTTTCACTCTACAACTGATCTGGGACTAATACATAGAAATCTCAGGAGCCTATTAAACAAGTTAGACTTGATAAAGGTTTGGATAGACTCAACAAAATGCTGATGTTATCATGTTAACCACAACCTGGGTTTCAGCATATTTGTTTAGATAGATGGTTACAGTGTGTATCGTGTTCACTGTCCGAGTTAAGAGGATCCAGTTTAAGGTTAATTTAGTGCTTATAATGTGAACAGTCACTGTGAAGTGGAGTTTAGGTTTACAGCCTGATCCGAACTGACCTGGAATTCAGGCCGGATCAAAATTATTTGCTTATAGAGGGTTCGGCTGAGACGAGTTTAATAAGCATATTTATAGCACAAAGAAAACTAAACAAGAATACACAATATAATTCTACTTATTATAGTCTAAATAGAGAAGAAGAGGATGAAAAAAAAAGAAAGTTAGAGAAGTTAGATGTGCAGTGCACTGCACAATGTGCATGCAGCCCTGCTCTGATCTGTTTCCTTCAATCACACATCCCAGAAGATTTGCACTGGAGTCCCAAGTTACAACAAAATGGAGCTGGAAGTCATTAAATGAAAGCTAAAAACAGGAGAAGTTACATTGCTTTGTCAAATAGTGTTCTAAAAATGAAGGCAGTAAAAGGTTCATCAAAATATTCTGGTTTGGGCCTGAGACTTAATTAACACAAAACCTATGGACTCAAGCTGGGCTGGATTTTTTAGGCTCAATCTAAAGCCTAAAGAAGCACAATTTGAAAATGTTTGTTGAACATTTTCTTGAAGAGCTTTTTTATTTTAACTGGGGGGAAACTGCTGTCTTTGATAATGTTATACTGCTGTAGGAAAGACTCACCTGGTAGCAAATAGTCTTTGAAATGAAACACAATTTCCGCAGAAATAGCAAGAACAGCCAGCAGAACAACAGCAATTCCTAAAAATGCTAAATATATTCCTATGGAATAAAAAAAATAATAAGTTATTAATGTGGGTTTTGATGTGAACCCACATCAAAAGCATATTGATGTGGGTTCAGTTTCTTACAGAAATAACATTGAAAACTCAACATGCCAGATATTAGCATTAATACTGTCTTAAAAAGGGACTTGCCTGGTATAAAATTAAAAAACCAGCCCGCAGAAACAGAAGGACCCAGCAGAACCAGGAAAACCCGCACAATCAGGAGAATTCTGGTCCAAAATGAAATTTCTGTGGAAAAAGTTAAATATTAAACATGCATACCCAGTTCAGACCTAACATATTTTTACAGAAAGCTTAATAGTTTGAATAATTACTTTTACATAGCAGAGAGATTCCAATAGAAGTTTCTCATGTTTCCTGCTCATTTCTGTCCCTCTCCCCTTCACAATGGAGGTAAGAACCTGACTTTTCCCTGTAACTTCAATGGACAAATCTACACTTACACATCTCTCTCTCTTTCTCTTCACGGTGAAGTCCTGAACCCAGGATTCTCCACAGACAGTTTCATGATTAATTGTTTTTTTTTTTTTTTTAAATAAACCTTTTAAAATCTGACTGTACTCAGAAGCTTTGTGCATTAGGGTCAGACATCTAAACAAAACCAAAATAGTTTCACCTTAATTTCATCAGACTAGAGGACATGTCTCCAGATGTGGTCATTGTCCTGATGTGCATTTTCTAAGATTAATCTGGTGTATGTTTTGTTTCTTTTGGAGTAATGGCTTCCTCCTTCAGTACAGAACTATGGATAATGACTTTATTATTAGCTTCAGTAGCTTCTTTGGTCTTTGGTTTTTGTTCTGAGGTCAGTCTGCACATTTTGGACCAGAACCCGTTCATCTCTGGGACACAGAACTGACCTCCTTCCTGAATAGTACTGTGGAGAATTATCCGTTCTCCATGCTACGTTATTGATGTATGAGGTTAAAGAAGAGTCAGTTAGTTGAATTTATGAATTATATTTATTAATACCAAAATAGAGCTGGTCCATTTCACATGCTACCTTTAGGAACTAGCAGGACAAAATGGCATCAAAGAACAGTTTGAAATCCTATTTGTTAGCCTCCATCTAAGCTGCGCCCTAAAGAGGGCGTTCCCTCGTGTGTCATATCCTTTAATCTTAGCTTTGAGGGTGTTTCCTAACATGTCATTTCCTTTAGCTGTAGCTTTGCAGCTAGCTAAAAGAGATAATAAACACAGAATTATTTATTCTCAACAGTATAATGGTTTGATATTCACATCACATGTCAATACTTGTGTAAACTTCAAGCTTATGGAAATTGTCCCCCAGGATGAACCAGACTTGTGCAGCTCCACAATTATCTTCCTCATATCTCGGCTGATTTCTTTTGACTTTTGTCAAACAAGAAATAAGTGTTTCACAGGTGTGACTTTAAAATACATCCAATTAACTCAAATGTGTCTATCAGTAATAATTCTATGTATAAATTTCTGAATTTGAAGATGGCTATAAAAAATCTCAATATGTACCTCCTAAGTTTAGCAAGTAGAAATAACTGGTAATTCTAAGTAACCAAAAACAAGAGATGTTTAGTCTGATTTAACATCAGACAACGAGAAAAAAAATGTCTTTAGTTGGTGTATGTAGACTTCTGGTTTCAACTATACCTTTCTTTTCCATGAATTGATCATATAATGTATGGAACAAGATTGAAAACATTGTTTTGAAACAATACTGCAGTTGGCCTGACTGATCACGTTTAGTTTCAGTTAATTAGTCAAAATTAACTTGTCTTAAGGTACCAAGATGTTTTATTTAAGAAGAGAAGACTTAAGTGATCTATAAAACATGGTTAACGTGAAATTCCTGGCATTAAAGAGAGCAGCCTTGATTTTTTCTAAGTACAATCTGCCTGCAACTGGAAACAAAGTCCGTTATCTACAATGATACCTTGGGATAATTAGTAACCTGATCCACTTTCCAACCTTGTATAATATTTGACAGAAAAAAAGACTTTGTCACTTTAATTATTTTTGTATTGATAGTGAAACACAATAAAAAAAAAAAGCTGTGTGAATACTTTTGCTAAGCACTATGTTCTGTTCGCTTGTATAAACCCAGGTGAAACTGGAAAGTGTCACCTGGGAAAATGGGAAGAGGGATGACATTTTTATCCCGTTATCTTCACAAGAGACGGATAAGCTGGTGGTTTTATGGAATACTGCACTACTTTTATAATGAATTTGTACAAACTAAGTTAATGTGGTTTCACCTCCTGATCATAGAAACTTTGAAAACTTTACATAATAGGGTGTCTAACCCATAATTGTGAATTAGACCATAGCAACTCTGAAATTTCCTTCACCTCTTTGTAAGAGCTCATGGGCCACCACTGCAACATAGACATTTTAACATTAACATTGATACTGCTGAAAACAAACTTACTTGATATGTAGCGCTGTCGAAAATGGAATAAAACGCTCACATTGATAGTGAGAAACAACAGCAGAAACAGGACACCTAAGGTCAGAGTTGGAATTTCTATGAAAAAACATACAAACAAGTTAGAATCTTATGCATGTCCAATACAGAATTCTTATGTTTTCTGAAAATAAAACATATTTTTTAGTTATCTTTATTTTTATGCACATCATTTTCCTCAAAAAATTAACACAGTTGCCTTTTAACATTTTGAAAATCTATAGTATTAATATTGTTAATGTCAGTAAATAAAAACAGTTTTTTCAGGGTTTCGTTTTCTGTTTGCTTTATGAAATACTTTAAAGCACTATGTTCTGTTCGCATAGTGCTACAAACTACATATTTTACTTTTAAAAAAGTAAAATATGTAGTTTGACTTTATGCAATTAGAACCCCACTCTTTGTTCAAATAGTTGCATTATCAGAATTTATGTGTCTAATTCAAGAGCCTTTTATGAAGCTGAGTTATTAAATGAGATTACATTATGTGAGAACAGTTCAGGGTTCTTGATCTCGAATCCATAGCGACTCTGAAGCTTCATTTGATTTTTCTTTTTCAACTCATGGCTCCATAAATGAAATGGTTACAATTGGTCAAAGGCAAATTCACAAAACTTCCACATGTTAGAGATTTGCAATGAAAATGATGGAAAAGATACTTACTTGACTTAAATTTATGTTGGAAATAAAATAAAAGGGCCCCGGAAACAAGAACAAGAACCAGCAAAACCAGTAGGACCAAGAGAATTCTGGCCCGAGTAGAAATTTCTTTGGAAAAACATAAAAACCAGTTAGATCTTAGATATGCATGCAATGTACAGACATCTTATATTTTTTCCTGAACAGATTACTACTGTAATCTGAACAATTTTCTTTGCATATGTCAAAGTCTTTGATCATTGTGAAAATATTAACCTTCTCAATATCAATGTGTGAAAACAATTTTGAGGGGTTTTGTTTTTTGTAATTGTCCTTCATGAAGTACTTCAAAATGGCTGTTAAATGGCCAAGTGCGAGTATACAGGAATTTGTATAATTAAAACATCACATTTTGCACAAATAGTGGCATTTTAAGAACTCAAACTTGTTTGTTCACAAATACATTACAGCAAATTACAATTATCACTGATTACTTTTAAACTTGGCTAATTAAACTCGACGTCCTCTCCCAGATTCCAGTGAATCTATATTAAAAATCTGTCAGTGAAATTACCTGCTTTTCTGTTCTCAATAGTGAGAACACATGTATTAGTCTGTAACATTACAGACCAATATGTAACATTACATATTGGTCTGTAATGTTACAAACCAATATGAGAGCTATGGACGCAGTCTTGGGGGAATCCTGGGTTTATGGATTACCAGACTTCACATTTCCATGACAAACTTGGACATTATTTGTATCCTCATTCACACAGCAGTATGTATTATTATTCATGTGAGATAATTTCCTTATGTTCAAAATTAAAAACTCAACTTATCTAAAAATTAAAAACTTCATGTTAGGAAATGAAACTCCTTCATGTAAAATTATGGCTTCTCTGAGGTTCCCTTCACCTTTCTGTATCAGCTCATTGTTCATTGTCTGCAATCCCAATCTTTCCAAAGTAAACTAATAAAGCTTCAGCATGTACGATATTAGCATTGAAAAGGTTGTAAAAGGACTTACCTGTCATTAAATATTGTCGGAACTTAAAGAAAAGGCCCACAGAAACGCTAAGAACCAGCAAAACCAGCAGAACCAGCAGAACTATAACCCAAGTTGGAATTGCTGTGGAAAAGATTAAGATAAGTTAGATCTTAGAAAATCATAACCAGAACTGATGTTCTTATTTCATGAAAAGTTTTAATAGTATCTCTAGTTTTAAATGCATAATTAGCTTAGCATATCTCAGTTACCTTTAGAATGCAATTGTTTTGAACATTGGTAAATCTAACGTAAAGATTTTACATTAGATTTAAAATATTTACATTTTAACTAACATCTACAATCATTAATTAATAATTAATCATTAATTAATGATTAATTAATCATTAATTAATTTCATTATTTAATTATATTAATTAAGAACATTAATGTCATCAATGTTCTTAATGACATTGAGAAAATTAAGATGTTCTTAATGTCAGTTTGTGAATTGTGAAAGCATTTTGGGGTTAAAATACTTATTTTCCACCCTTATTTGCAAATAAATTCTTTAAAAATCAGACAATGTGATTATCTGATTTTTATTTTCTCATTTTTTCTCTCACAGTTAATTTCTACCTATGATGTCAATTACAGGCCTCTCATCTTTTTAAGTGGGAGAACTGGCACAATTGGTGACTGACTAAATACTTTTTTCTCCTCTGTAGCTATTTTGTAGGGGTATAAAGTGTGTGTCTGCATGAGGCTGCAGCTTTCCAAAGGAGCTGATGGTACCTGCCCTGTGCTGTTGCTAGGCATGAATGTTGGAAGATTTATACATTTCCCACAATCTATCAACAACAAATTTGCAAACACAACTTCTCTAAATACACAAACATCAATGCACCCACTCACTCATTCACATCCCCACACAAATTCAAATTGTTAAAGATCATCCAAACACAAGTTCCAATTTCATAAATGTAGTTGATCCATGTGATTTAATAAAGTCGATCAAGCAATCAAGGTGCAGTCAACCAGGATACCATCTTGAGATACACTTTTTGAAACAAAACTGCTGACCTTTGACGTACAGCTGAACTTCTGACAGCTTAATTTCTTCTTCTTCATTAATAATGGTGCAGGTGTAATTCCCACTATCGGACACTGGGGGTTCACTAAGAGTGAGGCTGAAGTCGCCAGAGGCTAAAGCATCGGGTCTCATTGATGTTCGTCCATTGAAAATCTCATTTTGTCCACGTAGGTCGTCTCCTTCTCGTCTTTGATGGACAGTGTTGGGATTAAGATCATATCGGCTCCATTTCACTGTGACAATCTCTTCCAATACTTGGTCGTACTGACAGGGAAGCACAACAAATTGGGCCCACTGAACCTCCACTTTTACAGTCAGAGCCTCCTTAGAGGCTGGGAGCAAAAATAAACAGAAGACACATTTATATTCAGTTATAATAAATAAATTTAACATACATAAACACGCACGCACTCACATATATGTATATATATAGGTGTGTGCGTATGTATACACACAGGTGACTACTGACCTTTGACATGGAGCTGAACGTCTGATAGCTTTCTTTCTCCTTCATTATCAGTGATACTGCAGATATAGTTCCCGCTGTCAGAAAGTTTGGGTTTTTCCAAAACGAGGCTGAAGTCGCCAGAATCTAGAAAATTAGGTGTCATTGATGTCCGTCCTTTGAAAAGTTGATTTTGTGAAAGTAGGTTGTCTCCTTCTCGTTGTTGATGTACTGTATTGGGATTGAGATCATAGCGGCTCCATTTCACTGTGAGAATGTCTTCTAATACTTGGCTGTTCTGGCAGGGCAGAACAACAGACTGTACTCCCTCATAAACCTCCACTTTTACAGTCAATGCATCCCGAGATGCTGGAAGGATATAAACACAAAAGGCATGTTTTAAACCAGTGTATTTAAATAGATTCAAGACTCTTTATAATATTGCTAATGTTGCCAGTGCCGATCTGAAGCATCTTGCTCTTGTTCAGCTTGGATGTAAAAAACAAACAAACAAAAAAACAGGTTAAATGTAAAGTCAAAAGTAAAAATCCCACAGTCCTCAAATCTGAGGCAATCCAGTTATGAGGGGAGACGATGTAAGAGTAACTATAAGACTGGGTATAATAAATAACTAACTGGCAGAACTACCAGATGAGAACGGGAGAGAGCATGAAACGCTCTTTCCCGATGGATGAAATGTACTTTGTGTAGCAAATGTTTGCATTATTTGTAACACAAGGTAGGTTTGATGAATTGCAGGAGGACGGAGGACACACATTGGTGAAACTCAAAACGTTTACACAAACTAAAGTATAGGGATGAATCCAAAATAAAATAGCACAACAGAAACTGGCTGGTAGCATAACATGATGTTAAGAGGAGCTGTCTGACTGGGAGATATTTCTTTATGCAGGAGAATTGATTGCTGAACAATTAGAGGGACTGACTAGACATCAAGTGTCACTGTGAGGGACGGCAAGTAGCTGAAGTTGATCTGAGGAGCTGGTAGAAATAGCTGTAGACAGTGTCGGTTTTTTATGGGCAACACGGGCTACTGTGCGCACAGAGGGTATAGGGGGCACATTGCCCTCCCCAATATGAGACATTCCCACCACCCTAGTCTTCCACTACTGACTGGGATGTGAATGTTATGACAGCACCTAATGCCTTCACCACTGACATCCTTCCAATCCACCTTACACCCCGTCCCAGCCACCATTGCAGTGAGCCTGGTGGCTGAGGATGGGATGGACAGGGAGTGGTGCGCCGGTGGGATTGTTTGGTGCCCATTGTGGCTTCAGAACACAATGGGCACCAAGTAAAAATCCCACAGTGGAAAATAGGTAAATTTTCTATCTGTATCTATGTATTTAAGTTATCTATCTAGACACATGTCTCTCCAGCAAAGAAAAGAGGCGTTGTATAATTATGCGAGAAGACGTTACATCGAGAAGCACGGACTGGACCTGGAAGACAGCCACTGAACAAAACGTCGGATCGTCGGAAACTGGTCGGAGTGAGGCATCTTCAAGCTCTCCTGCTGTCTATTTCAATATGATTGTATTATCTCTTCAGCATTGCATTAAAAGCATGACAGGTGATCCCAGACTGCATGGGACTCTGACATAAAACTAACACTACTGCGGTGCAGAGAGCTTTTTTAAAAAAAAAAATGCGGGAAAAGTTTAAGTTTTGAATCACGTCGCTACAAAAAAGTGTCAAAACCACCAACAGACATTACGGTTTGCACAGGTTTGAGTTTTACTTTGAAATTAAAAGTTGGAATTCAGACTAAATTCAGAAGGTTCCAGTAGTTATCAAAGGAAGGAAACAAAACAAAAGGTTTTGATTTAAAGAAAGGAAGATTGTTTCAGATTAAAGAAAGATAAAAAGTGAATTCTAATTCTTCCATTTCGTCTGATTCTGGGATCCATGTGCTGTTAAGTTTCTGCAAGAGCATAATGATGCCGTATGTCTACACAATGCAGTGATTATCAAAATACTCTTACACATGTTTATTCTGAGAATGACATAATTCATAATATACTGCAATGAATTGACACTGATTTGTAAATTATTGAAAGGAAGGTTGCATACTTAAGAATTACAGAGCATTTAAATGTACCTTGTAGTTACTTTACCACTTTTACTGGGGGAATGAAAATAAGTTTAAGAGATCTAAGCTTAGAAAGAAGATCTTACCATAAAGAAGGAACAGAATCACAACAAACAGCTCCATTTTCCTACATGTTCAAACACCAAGTCCTTGAAATCACTGACAGTGTTTCATAGAGTGAAGTAAAAACTAATCAAAATCTCCCTCCGTTAGTGATCAAAGGTCAACTCAATAAAATATCCCTTGTACAGGGAAACAATTTCACTGAACCCTTTCACCTGAAAATGCAATAAATTACACTTGAAAATGTTTAATAAAACAAAGTAAAAGAGAACAAATTACAGTAGCTGTGAAAAAGATGAGAATCAAACAGCAGCCAGATTTACACTACAAGGAGCTAAAAATCCCAACAATAAAAAGGATGAGTTTGTATGTGGAAAACAGTTCAGAGAAGAGTTTGGGAGTCACACAGAGAGTGAAAGGATTTTTAATTATGGAAAAGAGAAAAAACTACAGCAAATATGTATACATCTTGTGCATTTATCCTTATTTTAATTACTGTAAAATACCTGTGCCTTTACTCTATAATCCTTAAAAATTTGTGCACACAATCTTGGCAAATAAAGCTATTCTGATTCTGGTTCAGAAAAGGAGGGAGATGAATGTTATGTAACGCAGGAGACAAACACAAAACAGCAAATATCAAGAAGTCTAAACTATTTTTTTCCTATTTAGTTAAAGTTCATATTTCAAAAGGAAAATAAAGAACTGCAGAATAGAACAGAATCCTTCATATTGGGCTTCAGAAGGCCTCATCTTTTTGCCTTATTAGATCATTCGGAAAACAATGGTTAGCTTCTGTCCATCTACCTTACATTCCTAACCACGTTTAAATGTTTTAGTTTCTGCCTGTTAGCTGCTATGACCTGAAACAGGTAAAAATCATTGATTGTAAACCCGATGCTTCAAAGATATAACCAAACGTGATGTAACTATGAACAACTAAAAAAGCAACAAAATGATACACTATAAAAAGATGGTATAAAACTTGAAAGAACTGAAATAACAAGTATAATACATAATAATACTAAAACTAAACTTCAACTAAATGAACTGAATAGGTGAATCTTAAGTTTGATTTTCATATGTCTAAACTCTCAGCTGCTCTCAGATTGTCAGGAAGGAGGTGAAGCTAAACAGAGGAACACTTCAAAATATGTCTTGATTTTATATTCTGTTTTGGGAAGTTGGACTTCAGCATGTAATTAAATGAAGACACTGGAACAAATCTTCAAGGTGTGGTTCTATTTCTTGGAAACTGGAGAGAACAAATCGAAACACGACGAGCTCTTGCTTCATTCTGACACAAAGAGTGCTCCAACCAGATTTTTCACAGTTCAGTCATACCTACGCATTCCAGACCTGCTTGTTGTTACTTTCCACAGATCCCCAATCTAGTGTGGAAAACATGTCTTAACTGGTCTTGTTTCACCCCCGTTCCTCTGTCTGTATGGAAGCCAAAATGTTATCTGATCTTCCTGTATCCTTAAAGTGTCCTTTCAATGATTAACATCCTTCCTGGTTCTACTCAGTGGTCTTTTTTATGAGCACAGTGGCTTACAAAAAGTAGTTGTAATTTTTCACTCTGAGACAAAACTTACTAAACACACTTGCTTTCTATCAAATGTACCAAAAATGTTGATCTGACCCAGACATTTTCCCTAACCCTAAACAAGATGGTCCACTCTATTGAGACCGGGGTTTTCATAAGATTAGTAAATATACCAGAAATGGTCCTAGAAGAATAGCTAAACAAGAATACACATATAAATGTTTCCTTCTCAGGTTCAAAAGACTGTGATAGTTGCCAAATCCTTAAATCAGCTCAACAGCTTCTCACTGAAACCAACACCTTAATAAAGATTAGATGTGATGGGACAATTTAGCACTATTTTTAAATTCAAGTAAATAGGAAGACTTTTGTTAACAGGATGACACTTCATAGAATAGCAAGCTCCACACATACACACAGACTAGTTCATTTAGATATTGTAACTCATTTAGAAGTATTTTTACAGATACTCTAAATCAAAATCAGCTCTGATTGACAGTTAATTAGCTTGATAGACGCGGCCTGTATTTAAAAACTTTTACTGTAGAATAGCTGCAGGATTGATGTAATGCTGGTGGCTGATAATAAAACAAGTTCGTATCAAGAACCAACTGGTACATAGAACATAGAAGATACATCAGTAAATACACCAAAAGGTTTCATTTATTTACCTGTTTACCATCTTAACAAGCTGGCTGAATGGTCCATTTCCTTTTTGACAGTGTCCCCTAGTGGTGAAAGATGGTATCCATCCTTCCATCCATCCATTTTCTCTACACCCTTGTCCCTCAGAGGGGCTGGAAGGGTTCCTGGTGCCTATCAAAATGGTAAGATTACAAAACAATAGTTGATCCTGCTTTCAGCTTCTGTTCAGAAACAGCTTTCTGAACAGTTATTAATTAAAGTGAAGGAGGGCATAATTTAATAGAAAAATAATTCATGTAATTTTGTAATTTTGTTGTGCAATTTACTCTTCAGAAGATAAAACTTTTACCACATGTAACTCAACACTATTTATAAAAGCAAATGTTTTTTTCTCTCTTTTATGTTATGTTATTTGTTCTACCATCAACCTGCCACAGAACAGATGACAAAGAGTCCTTGTGGCTAAATCAAATATAATTTTTTTTTTTAAATTAAAAAATGTATTTTTTTCTAGGCTGCCCTGAAGGGCAAGCAAAATTTTTTTTTCTGTTGTCTCGTGTTACTAAGTATGTTTTCTTCTCGACCAACACATGGCAATAGTAAAAATATAATTTGGAGATTTTTCCAAGTCTTTTTTCAAGCCCTGGAGGCAAGTGAAAAAAACATCTTTCATGTCATTTATTCATGACTGTTCATTAAAATGCACTGTCTGCAAACAAAGCAATTTAAAAAGTCTGCAATGAGAATTGATGAATATTTTGTATTCTAGACACATAATCAGTCACTCCACTTTTATCTCATGACATTTGAAATGCAACAAGTATATTAAAATGGCAAAAATAAAAATATGTTTTCTTCAATGGTTTTATAAAGGAATGACTAGGTTGAACATGTTGAAAAAGCACTGAAGATAAAAGTCTGAACAGTTTGGGTCTGACATGTGTAGGATCTGCAGAGATGTTAGCTGCTGATGGAGGAACTTTAAGCTCTGATGATCCTCTCTGCAGAGGATCATCTGCATTGACAGTCTGGAATCTGTCAAGCCAAGCCATGCAGTGACGTTTTGGCTAAATAATAGACATGTAGAAGATGATCTCACACATGTGACACACAACGTGCAAAACATCAAAGTACTATAAATACTGGGTCAGAACTTTGCATGTATTTTAAAATACTTGATTTGTTTTTCTTTATTTTAATTTTCATATTTGAACCAGTCAGCTGTTAGCCGTTAGCAACGTGTTCCGTTTGGAATCCGGCAGTTTTAATTGTTTGGATGGGAATAATAACATGTGATTTGTGTACAAGTAATGTACTGTTTTCCATCATTTTGATAGGAAATATTTCCATTTCTTTCTTTATTAATTTAGTTCTGACAACATGCTTAAATAATTCACGATTTGTATGAAAAGAGATTTCTGTGTTCTGCTTCTACCCTCAATACAAGAGTAAGTGAAAGCGCACTGACTTCATTGTGTGATCATTTCTTTTCTTATAATTGTCCCTCATATAAGGGCTAACACAAACTGATATGAACATTTTATCTACCAGTTTGAGACAAGTAAATCATCTATTATTCTTTTAGCCCCCATACAATATTTTCATTCATATTCTTCTCAGACTCCATCTCCTGAAAATATTTCTCTCAGGAACTGTTTGAATTTTCCTTCCACATATTTTCCCCCCAGATTGTCCTTTGCAGCCTTGTGCAGTGTCTTCAGGGCTCTTCCTTCCAGGACTTCATAATTGGTCATGTTAATATTTTAATCTGTTGACAAACAGGAAGATAAGATGAAATTTTGGCTTAATCCACTATCCTGGTTTTGTGAAACAGCCCTCAGGAAGGTTGGAGGAAGCAGACAGAGCAGAACAAGTTACTAAAATACTATTGTAACTTAAATAAAATCCTAAAATTATTCATTTAAATTAATCTGTAAAGTGTCTAAAAGGTTTTATATAGGTAGCTGAGCAAAAGCAAAACATCTACTGATATGTGTTTCTGTCTCTGCCTCCTTCTGACTCTCTGCATGGATTCATGTAATGTGCAGCATCAGACTGTGAACTAACTAAAAATAAAAAAGTATGTTTTTATCATACAGAATGAGAATTTAAAAAATTTAATAATTTTCAGATGTATACATTATTATACATCTCAACTCTATTTACTGTGTAACCTGTTTCTGATAGCAAAATTTTTCACTCATTTATTTTAGTTTGATATGCTGATAAACTCTATTAAAAAGAGTTTAATAGAGTTTAATAGCCATCAACACATTTAAGATATTTTGATTCCATATTTCATCACTATTCTTGACAGACTTAATACAATTCCTTAACATTTGGCTGTAACTGTTTTTTCAGTTTAGTTAATTATTTCAGTCTTTGGTCTGATTTTTAGATGTACCTGTTATAATGTATTTATGAAAGTAATGCAGTGTCAAATAGCCCAGGTTTGTGTTTTTGATCATTCTGCCTGATTATACATCAACACACGACAATCACCACACACAAATATTATGATTTTAATTTGTAATTAACATTTCATTAAATCAGGATAAAAATGTGATTACTCCAGAATGATCAGACAACTGAGACCCAAATAAAAGTAAGAAATATAATTATCCCCGCAGTTGATTAGCTTGTCAACACCAAGTTGGGATTACATTTTATTTTCACCAACTTAATGAAATAAAATTTAACTGTGAAAGCATTTCTTTAAAAATGATTTATTTTTCTACGATGGTTTGAGGGAAAATGTCCCAAGGATCCATCGAAGGAACGAGGTTCTTCCAGTCCGGCTGAAGAGGAGGATTGTTTAAAGCCATCAAGCAGCCCAGCCAGTAGCATTCAGAGAGAAAAGCTCTCAGATTCACCTTCACTTCTTCTGGGTACTGACCTCCAAGTTCAGGAAAACCAGGCTGTGGAGAAGATTTTCAGTATCACATATTGATTATTCAACTTTAATGTTTTGATAGAGGTTCCAGTATTAGAAACTAGATACCTTCAGAAGATCTTTGCTGGTGTGGAACAGTATCATCTGCAGGTTCTGAACTGCAAGCTGTTTGTACTCTTTAACCTGGAACACAGAAAGCTGCTGCTTAAAAAAAGTCCACTTCCACAAGTCTCTTTAAAGATGCAGAGAAGACAACTGTCCTTCAGTCCAGCACCTTCTGAGTAGCCAGTTGATTGCTGGACTCAGTCAGTCCAAATGCCTCTTCTATTTGTTGCTCCTTTTTCTTCATTTCTTCATGTGCAACTTTAAATGTTTCCTGGAAATATTGTTTTTTGTTTATAGGAGATGCAAAGGGCAGATGAACTGATTATACCATTAGCATCATTTAAAAAGATACAATAGAAAAGCCATATTTTTTATTGCTGAAGTTGGTCACTTCAGTTTTACATATTTAAAGAGAAAATGTGGGAAATCAGTAAATTCATTGTACCTATGCAAGCCACTAGTTAAGAGCTATATATTAAAGCACAGTTACAAGTCAAACAACAACTGAAAAAGAATAATTTTCTGTTTTTCCTAAAGGAGAAATGGGTTGTGTTTGGACACAATATGAAATTTAATTGGCTCAGTAAGAAGACATAACCAAGGATACTGAATGGATCAACAAGTCTGGAATGTTTCCATGAAATATAGATAGAAAACAGGCAATGCATTAAACTTAAGGGAGAGCTGCTGAATCATTTGAAATAATGGAAAAGAGGTTTGTTTGAATACATTGAAGAAATTATTCTTTGGGTTTAAGTTTGAAGGGTTTTTTCCCACCAGAAAAAAACCCTTTACCTTTTACTTCAAAGTGAAAGTCTTTCATTTAATTTCTGATCGCAGTTTCTGATTTGACTTATATTACTGTATCTAAGAATTAAGAAACGGAACTTTTAAGCAGTTTCTTATACTAAACTGAAAACATAAATTTTGTTCATAAAATGTTAGGAAATGAGACAACTAAGGTTATGCTGGTAGTTTAAGGGCCTGATTAATCCCCGTTACCCATTGTTATTTTAAAGTCCTACATTACCTGAATGGTATCTTGGGTTGGTTCTGGTGTCAGTTTACTGGATTTCAGCTGATCTTTGATTTTAGGCCACTGCAGCAGTTTCAGGTCGCCGTACAACTCATTCAGTCTGGTTTTACTGGCCGGGTTGTTCAAACGCTCCATACCTCCTGTTTTCAATGAAACATCCATGCATGCTGCCATTCTATTCACAAAGAGACAACAGAACCTAATATGGTTAATGCATGTATCACATTTAAGAGGGTTTATTTCCAAGCATGTACTGCACCTCTTCTTGAACGAATTCAGTTCCTCCCTGTGGATGAAGAATTTAAATTATTAAAGACGTTATTGCTGAAAATAAATGGTCACCAATTAAAGAAAGGTTTGACGAGGCAAAAGAAAAAACTAATGATAAAATGTTCTGTTTTCAGCACGGGAGCTGGGTGGTTTGCTTTGTATTAAAGAGCAGGAATTATTACAAATATTAGCTTTAAAAATTACTTACTCTGTCTTTTTTAATTTTTCTTTGTAAAAGTTCTCCTTCCCTTTCATACTGTGTAATGAAACAAAACATTCTTCATGTTAAAAAAAAACAATAATTTCCACTATTCAGTTATGCAGAATCCAACATTGTGTTTTTTCTTTTTTGGAATATTTTTATCCAGAAACTATTTCTCACATGAAAAATTTGGTTTTTCCTTCCCTCAGCGCACACACTCAAGCATAAAAAGACTCTAAAACAGAATGGTGTTTCAAGGAATACAGACAGGTTACTTTCTATCCCACCATATTACATAAGCTCTTTATATTATTTCAGATTGTGCAAAGAATAATGTAAACTGTGCTACTTTGCATTAGTCTGGATATGATCCATGTAAACACACTAGGTGATAAAAATTTAAGACAACAATATAGCAATCCTCAGAAATAACTAATTATTTTTAAACAGATTTGCTGTTTCAATCAAAAATAATGTAAAAACTCTTACCCTTTCACAGTCAACAGCATGTCGTATGCTGACACAGTTTCGATCAAAAGACGTAAACATATGAGAAGCAAAAACATAATCATTGGTACATTTGGATCAAGTCTTTAAAAGACAGTCTCATTTTCAGCAAAAAACAAAACTTTCTAAAATAGCTGATTACTGAGAGGGTTTCTCTTTTGAGAGGATAGATATATGGATGAATGAATAGATGGTGACAAATACAAAATAAGAGTTTTAGCTATGAATGTGCTGCACCTTGTTGGAGTGATTGCAGTTCTTCATTTTTCTGCTTCAGATCTGAACTGTGGAACAAGATGCACAATACAGAAATTATTTTATATAATTCTGAGGAAACTGATCACTGACTAAGTAACGATTTGCAGGAATAACAGGACAAACACCTCCTAGAATAACTTTTCTTAGCAGGTGTTCTGTGTGGCATTCCTTACATTAAATAACAGTAACAGTTTCCAAATAATCAACTGTAACATCAGCATTTTTAGGAGTGTTGTTTGATGAAATGTTAGCTTCACAAAAATACTTACTCCATTTTTTCCACTTTCTCTTGTAGTGTCTTCTTCTCACACTCAACTTTTCTTAGCCTGTGTAAAAACATTAAGATGCAAGAAATATTAACTATAGGACAAACCTAAAAGCTGGAAAAAATTCCTTGTTTTAAGTTAGTTCCCAAAATTATTTTTGTCACAATAATATGAAAAATAATGTCCTAGATATTTTATTTTTACATATGTAGAGGGGTGAAAACAAGCTGTTATAAGTAAAGAAAACACTAAATATAAAAATAGGCACCCTAACATTATTCTTTTTTTCTTAATTTCTCATTCTAATAAGTTTTTTAGTGTTATTTCAGTTATTTGGTTCAATTCTACATACAATCGCAAGGGTCACCTGTCGCATAGCTGGATTAGAGAGGGTTGGGCACAAAAAAGAAGAATAAACCTCCCTGTTAGATGCTAACGTGACGCTAACGTTTTTTGCTTTTCTTCAGTAGCTCCTCTGTTTTTTGGTGAATAGGAAAAAAAGTTTTATCAGAGTTATCACCAATGCCCAGTACACTGTGGCCTGAGAGTGAAATAGTGATATACTTCTTTTCAACTTACTGGCTGACATGTAGAACAGTCTACTGTACAAGCTGAAGAAAATTATATTCATAAATTCATTCATAAATATGACAAAAAAGCAAACAAGGTGATATTACAACAAAAATGTAATTTCTTGTCCTGATAGTACAGATCGCTATTAATTCTACACTACTCATTCCACAAAAAGAATTTATGGCCTTTTGTATTTTATTATAAATGAATGGAAGAACACACATACTTACTCAAGTAATTCGCCTTCCAACTCCAAACTGTAAAACCATGGGGAACCCAGAGTGTTAAAATGTGACTTTGTCATCTGTTTCCTTGCCAAAACAATCAGTTTAACAGTAACATTGTTGGTATTTTTCAAATAAAATATATTAAATTAAGACTTTACTTGTGATAAAACAAGAATGTTGTTTGATCAGTTATATCCCAAAGTTATTTGTTACTCATCCATGAAGAATTGTGAACATCTAACTAAATCAACACTGGAAAATTTCATCATTTTGCAAGATGATCATAATGTTTTAATCCTGATAATCATTATCTGTTTTATCTGTTGTTTGATATGATCATTGTCTTACTGTTACAAATATATAAATAATATTGTAACACATAATTTATATGTATTAATTCATAGACTGATGCTCCATGAGTGAAAGTATGGATAGATAATATGGATGGGTGGATGAAAACACAATTTCCTGCTCATACTGCACCTCTCATTTTATTGGTTCTTTTCTTCCTTCTCCTGATTTACAGCAAATTTGTGAAAGAATACTTAACATGTTTTGACTAGTTCTTGACACTATTAACCAGAATACAATAGCTAAATGAAAGTTTGCACCAGAAGCAGACAGCAGTTTTAAGGATAAAAGCTTTAGGAAATTTTGATCTATTTTATTTTCTTAATAAACTTGAGTAATACGTACACAATCTGCTGTTGTTGGATACCATCACAGTTTCCCTTGTCCAATCTGTGTGAAATCACACAAATTGGACAACTGATTGTGCTGATGACTGATTGGCTTTATAGATGATCAGCTAGTGTATCACTTACTCAGTGTCTTGTTTGATTTCACTGCTGTCTCCCGTTACCGAACTGTGTAAAAATAAATTCAAAGAAATGGTGTTTTGACAATAATTATGTGTGTTGATTGAGGATGGAGACAAAATTGGGTCTCATATTCTTAATGATCATCTTCACAGTAACACCTACTCAGTCAGTTGATTGGTGTCATTGTTGTCGCCCTCCTCATAGCTGTGTGAAAAAATTATAACACAAACAATTACTCTTTCATTTTCACACATCAGTTATAATTGCTGCTGTTCCTTCGCAATGTACCAGAGAATACAGCAGACACAGTGCTCTAGGTAATTATCAGATAAATTCGTGATGATTGAACCGACTTTAACCTGGGATGTGAGCATTGAGAATACCTTTAAATTGACAATAACTAATTGTATTTCTTGGCACCTTTCCACAAACTCAAGGACACCATGCAAAAACGAGACATTAAAACAAGAAGTACATACAGTACAAAGAATCTAAATAATGCAAGTTATAGAGCTTATTACATTAATGCAATTGATATAGCAGAAGGCAAAAGCACAGACAACTGAAGTGTTAAAAAATGTATTGTTTTAGATTTCACAATAAATCATAGAGTTATTTTGAGGACTGAGAACGTAGTCCAGTTTACAATTTGACTCAGTAATCTGAATTTAACTGAACTGTAATATAACTATTATTGTAACATAACTTAAAATGATATGAACTAATGATGTTATTTTCTGAGAATGAACTGAATCTGCTTGTCTTGTAAAATACTTTGGGATTATGTTTGCTTTCAACTGAAGCTTTATTAATAAATTGAAATAAACTGAAAATAGTTACAAACAAAACCTGAAAGTTGAAATCTAAATTTAATACCATTTATGTAAAAGTTGCTTTCTGCTAGTTGCAATAAGCCCAGTAATCTTAAAAAATATTGATGTTTGAGTATGCTTAACACTACTATAACAATAACAGTCTCAATAGAAACTTGATGGAAATACTTACTCTGTCCCTCCTGGGGTAAATGTTGCCATGTCAGCCAAGGACCTGTCAAGACACACAAACATCATGCATCTTATCACCTTTGGTCTAGCTCATTTTTTGGCAAAAGTAATTTTGGCAAATAAATAAATAAATAAAAAAAACACCATCTCTGTCTTCCCAAAAGATGTTTCAGGCAAAAATATCACTTTTGTAAAAAATGACTAAGGGCGTTATTTATACTGGTGAAGACATGCCATCTGTATTTTTTAAAGACCATTGCTTGCTTTTTATTTTTACTTTGAAAACAGTGTCCTATTTTTGGAGAGTTTTTACATTGCTTTCACAATAGAAACTTGATGGAAATACTTACTCTGTCCCTCCTGGGGTAAATGTTGCCATGTCAGCCAAGGACCTGTTAAGACACACAAACATCATGCATCTTATCACCTTTGGTCTAGCTCATTTTTTGGCAAAAGTAATTTTGGCAAAAAAATAAAAAAAACACCACCTCTGTCTTCCCAAAAGATGTTTCAGGCAAAAATATCACTTTTGTAAAAAATGACTAAGGGCGTTATTTATACTGGTGAAGACATGCCATCTGTATTTTTTAAAGACCATTGCTTGCTTTTTATTTTTACTTTGAAAACAGTGTCCTATTTTTGGAGAGTTTTTACATTGCTTTCACAATTAAACTGGAAAATCTAGCTCTACCAGGTCATGTTAGTGTGTTTTTGCAGAAGAAAGTCTAACATACTTCAAAGATGTTTAGTCATGATGGTGTACATCCAATTTGGCCAGTAGATGTCAGTATATGCTCGCATTATTACAGCACATCAACGCCTTAGCAAACGTTGAAAACGGTCTGAGTAATACCCACAGGTTTGCCACTGCAACATAAGCTATTTCATTCAAATACCACAACCACAAGATGTTTAAGAAGTCAATTAAAACTAAATAAAAAGAAAGCCAAACACATAGACACATTTTATTTTCTGTATCAATCAGGATGTGTTAAAATATCTAACCCCTACAGGCACAAAGCATTTTCTCAATTAATGGTTTTATCAGTGTAATGGAAAATTTTATAATGTGCTCCTCATCCCTTGTGTGCTTTAGATTGTGCCCGAAGATGAGATCATGTGTCTGCAAGATCTTATCATTAGAATCGTCAAGCTGCTCTCTCCTATAGACTTCTACAGTGCCATATAACAGCAGGAGAGCTCCTTGATCCTGGAGACTATCTAAGTGTTACTTCCCCAACCCAGAACTTATCTGGGTATCCCAACCCAGATAAGTTCTGGGTTGGGATACCCAGATAATTTGTCTCCTTAACAAGAGACAAATGGCAAGACCATCTGTGTTGGGCTCCACAGAATCCCTGATATAACAAAAAGGGATTCACACCTATTGTCCAATCAAGTCTCTCTTCTCTGACCAGAACCCATAAAAGGAAGCCAGATCCACTGTTGGTCAGAGCAGTCTTGACAGACTCCTTTGACTTTGTATTTCTGTTCTCACCTTGCAAGGTTTGAATGAATTTCTTATTTCTTCTCATCCAGACTCTTGCTAAAGTAATTTTTTCCTCGACATCAGACAGACAATAAAAATTTAAGTGAGACTTGACTTTCCTACCCCACTGTGCTGAGGACTTACCATTCAGCTTTCTCTTTTAAAGTCAGATAGAATAAGATAAAAAAAAATTCTGCATCAGATTTAATTTAGCACTACCTGTTTGTGTTTAATACTCTTTAGTATTAGTTTGAAGTTTTATTTTTGTCTGTCTTACCTTCAAATTCTCAAGTGCAGAAAACAGCAGGTTTGATGTTTGTCTTGTTGTGTCTCAGACTGAAGAACGCCTGATAAATGTGTTGCTTATCAGTTGTTCTTTCACGTCCTTCACTTCAACTTGCTGCACCTGTCAGTCCAAAGGCAGCAGCATATTTACAAGTCATTCTCTCACTTTGTGCTGATTAGTTTATACATAGTCTACAAGAATTACCTTATAAGGTACAGTGGATCAGCATAGTCGATTCATTTTGATGAATTTGTATTTGAGTCAAATTCCTAAATATACAACAAAGCCACCCTTCTCTAATTTCTAGTAGAAAAAAATAGAAAGCCTTGAGTCTTTTTTTTTCACAGTTAGACTTTGCTTTATTTGATCCATCACATAAAATTTGATTTTGTGATTATAATAAGACAAATTCTGAAAAAGTCCAAGGGGTATGAATATTCTTGCAAAGGACAACATATTAAATGCATCTGTTTAATTAACTTTCCAAATAAGACAATAGTTGAGTAATACAACAATGCCTGTCTGCACACTGTCAAAACTTTAGCATGACAGATGACTTCGATTATCTGTCATTTTATTAGGTTATGTAGCATTAGAAACCTTCAGAAATCTTACATTTTGTACAATTAGTTACTCCTTGAAAAACTTGCGCAGAAAGACGTTAGATTTTTTGATTGTTGATTCTATGTTGCATGACTATGTTTTTATGTTTGTTATGATGTAAAGCACTTTGAAATGCTTTTATTCTGAAATATGCTATACAAGTAAAATTTGATTTGATTTTGATGATTGAGCTAAACATTTTTTGTATTATGCAGTGTGTTTCTGCAGCTGTCCAAATGCATTGTTTATGACCTTGAAGGCTCCATGAAGATATTTACTTTAAATGGCTGTGAAATTATGTCAAATAATAACATTTTAATGCTTTTTCAGAAATCATTGAGCCTTTGAAACGACCCATAACTAAATCCTAACACATGACTTAATTAAAGACGTTCAAAGTCATTCAAAAACTATTGAATGTGACTAACTAGACTTTTATGTATTTATCTAGAATTAAAAAAATACTGAATTATATCAACAACACGATAATTGATTATATTTTATCTGTTAGTGTTAAGATAAAATGTAATACATTTTCATTTAAAGTGTCAATGTGGTGGCAATGAGAATTGTTAAATTTTCTAATACTTATATTTCCTTCATTCTGTATTAAACTATGCAACTGAGGCTCATTGATTAAGAAAAACACATTACTCACACAATTGATTATTGACAGATAATCAGTTGTGTGAGTTGATTATCAATAAAAAAATATTTCAGCTGTTGCCACAGAAGCTGCCAAGTAAAAAGATTCATGTATTTTTAAATCTCTTCATTTGAGGGTTGGATCTTGTGAAATCATGTGCAAGTCCAGTCTCACACAAACCTGATTTAAAGTCATTGTGATTGGAAAAAGAGAAATGAACTGCAAAAATCATAAAGTGGCCTTTGTTGTCCCTGGCTGCTGCTGCCGAAGAAGTGTTGAAAGGAGATTTTAGCCTGATATATATAATAAATATGTTTATTATATATATAAAATATATTTGCCTGATAGGGCAAATGTATTTTATTAATGAGAAAACATTTCCTATGCTTTCTCATTAATAGCTGTGTTGTCCCCTATTTTGTGGTCTTCATAAGTGTCTGTACCTCAACTAACATGAACAGCCTGAATTATAAATGAACACAACTACATCACATCATTGAGATAAATACATCTTTATTTTGTTCACTTTAGCACAATAGGATATGATGGGTACAGTATTTCAGAAGAAAACATAAAAAATACAGGTGTTTTTTTTATAGGTAATTCACAAATAAAGTTATTCAAATTTTTCTAAATTAATTTCCTTACTGGTGAATTATGTTTTACTTCCTCACTCTTTGGATTTTAAAATTTACAAGAATTTTTAACTCAAAGCTTTTACAAAGTAATTTATTAGTGGAAAACAATAGAAGAGCATACTAAAATATGTATTAAATCAGACATTTCTAAATTGTTGACAGAACTGTTCAAGCATCAAAACCAAAGACTAGAAGTAAAACCTAAATTAAATTAAAGTTTGAACAAAGAACTTGACAGGATTAGAAGTATTAAAAACTTTTAAGTGGATTAGTCTCAGAAAAATTGATTATTGTGATTTCTCAAATTAATCCCATCCCTTCATGTTTCTCAATCTTTTACAACAACAGTCGGGGCATGTACAAACTTGCGGATTTTATTTTCGCTGCTTTTGGTCATGAAGTCAATCTTAATTGATCCTTTACACCCAGAAGCTTTATCTGTGGCTGTGGCATTTATCTCTGAGGCTCCAAAGCTGATATCCAGCCTGACTGTACGATTTTTGCCTCCAGCAGTATCAGGCATCTCAACAATGAATGATCCAGCTTCCTCCACTCCCCAGTCATCCACATACATTGCGTCCTTTCTTTCCGTTTGATAAAATCTCAGATTCATTGATGTCTGGTCTGATCGTATCGGACTAAAGAAGCACTCTCTGGTTTCATTCCACTTCACATCTTCGCCCTCTTTCACCAGTTCATCTAAGATATCACTACAATAGTCAACTCCCTCTGCTTCGAATTTCTTCTCTGTCTTGTGCTTTGTCTTATTGAAGATGTGACACGCTGCTATGCCGTAAGTGAAAGCACTTTTGCGGGACGCTAACACCTCTGGATTTTTTCCAAACTGCACAGCCCCGTTCACAATTGCCTCTTGGGCCCTGAGGGGGCACAGAATTTTGCACTGCCCATCAAACTGATCAGTAATGTGCTGACGCAGGATTTGGCTCTGAGCGTAACCCCCCACCAACAGAATGAACTCAATTTTAAAATTGTGTTTCAGGATTTCTCTGAGACTCTGACTGATGCCCTGCAGACTCTGATCAAAAAAAGACCTCAGTTTCTCTCGAGAGATTTTGATAGATCCATCATGCCAAGACGCGCCCTCCACACTCTCAAAGAACATTTCTACATCTTTATTTTTCTGAGCCAGTGTTCCCAGATTAAATTGGCAGGTAATCTGAACATCATCATCTACCTGTTTGAGACGGGTAAAATCATACATCATTTTCTGAACCTCACTTGGATACTTTTCTTCATATTCATCCCAGATCCCATCACAGAATATCTCTCTGAGGAACTCTTTAAACTTTCTGTCAACATTTTGTCCTCCCAGATCGTTTCCAGAGGCCTTGTGCAGCTCCTTTAAGGCTCCTCCTTGTAGGACTTCATGAACAGTGATGTCAATGGTTCCACCTGCAGCAAAAAGTATAGTAGGTAAAACTAACTTTCTACAGTTTATGTACTGCCATCCTTAATGGATCAAGAAATCTCTGTAAACTGATATAACAACAAAGTTGCTATAAGATGTTATATTAGTTTTATAATAATGTTTGGAGACATATTATCAGTGTAAGTTGCAAACATTACCTCCACAGTCAACAACAATATACTGAGTTCCTGGAGTCTGATCCAGAGAGTCTCTGCTGTGGTTTTGTGTGATGAAACCATCAGCTGGAAGCTTTTTACACCAAACTGAAGCAGCTTCTGGTTCCAGTGCAATCACCAGTTTGTCCTCTGTTCCTTCTGATACAATACCTGCCTGGGAGAGGAATATAATATATATTGCATCTCTGAATATTTTAGAACTTTGTCGCTCTCTATAGTTGTGTTTCCATCAAATAAGAAATTAAATGAAATAAGTACTTTGAAATGCCTTATTACTGAAAGGTGCTATACAAATAAAATTTGATTGATAAACTTGTTCATGCGATAACTCAAAGGTCATGGTGGCAACAAATATAAACAATTACATGATATATATTTATAATTCAGCCATAACACTAGCGCTCATCACCTATCAGCCATAAGAGGATACTTTGACATTTTCCTCATGCGTTGGAGCGAGTTATACTGGGGAGCGGCTATATGTAAATACTGATTTGAGGAAGTTGTAGTCTGTTGTTTTACAGAAAAGCAGACAAACTCATGTTTCAATGAACTGTGAGATGACCTCATGTGAAGCCAGCTGAGTATTGTCCAAAGAGGCCAGTGTCAACAAATAAGAGTCATGCTGCTGAATGCAAACTAGCATGATGCTAAAAAGGCTTTTAAAGCCATTTACCAAATGTCTTTTTTTTTTTTTTAATTAGCCTGTTTTCATTAGGTGAATTTAGTTTCATAATTCCAAATTTGTGGTCAATGAAACATATCTTATGATATCTGATGTTACCTGAGTTGCAGCTTCTCTCATGAACTGTTTAGCTGAAGGATCCCAGATGGCAGGAACCGTCAGCACCCAGGTGAAGTCAGATGCCAAGAACTCTGCACCTCCTGTTTTGGAGCTGATGGTAGTCAGAGCATCATCTTTCAGGAATCTCAGGGATTCAGAGAAAACCTTCAGAGCAGTCATTTCCTTCCCATTAGCTGCTTTTACTTTCACATCCCTGGTAAGTTCCTGAAGATATTCAATAACAGGTTTACTCACATATGGCATGCTTTCCTGCATGCACCACACACTGAATAGACCATAAAGTGTGAAAATACAAACTGTTTGTACTTACTCTACCATAGAGAGCCATCTTGAAATCTTCAAAGAAATACTGATTCTTTGCATCTTCTCCACGCATGTTGATATACGCTGTTTTGGCTTCATAGCCAAACTTCAAAAATTCTTCATGTTCATCAAATAGGATGCTGGTGGGAGTCTTTGGGGTGTCCAGCCCAAGCTCTTCTCCCCACTTTTTTAAAATAGGATCAATTTCTTCGTCTCTTGGTGTCATGTTGTAAGCATAGCCACTGTATGCAGTGCCAAAGTCTATTGCTATTATGAAGCCGTCACCCATTTTGAAACAGCGCAACGTTTTGCAATGCAAAACAGAAGTCAGTGTCATGAACACCTTTCAGATGGCATTTATTCACTTTGTTCATGGAGGCTCCTCCCCATGATCCACCTCTAAATTCCTACATTATTGCAATAAACAATAATAGATAGAAACAAACATTGGGTACAGGATTATCTCTATTATTAATAATGTAAGCATACTAATTCATTGTCTAGAGAGGCAATATAAAATCCCCACACATTTGGAATACTGAACAGTAAAATTATATAAATGTAAGGATTAGGCACTCTGATAGCATACAGAAAAAATTAGAACATTTAATTTTAATTTTGTTGTTAATTTTGCAGATGGCTTACAGATTAGTATACTAGTCTCAATCTAGACTAGTGTACTTTCATTTTCTTTCATTTTCTCAAACAAATTTACCATCACAGAATCTGCTGATATACAACATCAATACAGACTGATTTTAAAAGTTGATTTAAAAGTAAATTTTTACAAGGAAATATACTCAGTTTGATTAGGTCCTGTTTAGTGACTTTCATACTGGAGTCACCGTATCACCGGATCTCAGAAATTCCAGCTGAGGTCATAGCTCAGATTTCTTTCATTTTTGACTTGTTCTCAGCACAAGTCAACAATGTATGCACTAGTGGCTGAAACTGATAAAGTTTGCATAAGATTGTTTAGAAACTGAAGAGAATACTCAGACATGTCAGGCGGTAACTGACTTGCTCTTCCAACAATGTTTTTAACGAGAACTCGTTAAAATGTCATCATTAATCTGTATCTTGTTTACTTCCTTTGCTTTGTTGTATTGTAGCAAAATAAAATCACTGGTTAGCAACAGAACATCTCCAACATCTATTCAGGTGTAAATGAATTCCATAACTGTCGTGTATGCTAGTGCAGTCAACCGTAGTTGGAGCCACTGTTACTGGCATTCTTAGATTAAGGGCTTTAGAGTAGAGTGTCTATTCAAATCATTGTTCTTAACCAATTCAAGCTTGATTTTAATCTTGTCAACTGGACTTTAGATTTTTTTTTTTTTTAACTGACAGATCTGTGTCTGAGTTATTGACAGTTTTTCCAATCAGCTGAAGTCTTCTACTGACTCACCATGGGGTTGTAGTCTTTTCCTGGTTTCTGTCAGAGTACACAGGCTAATAGACATTTCATTAGATATGTGGATGACACATTGATTGTTAGTCTTCTTGAATCATTGAACCTTCTTCATGATGAGCATCACTATGGGCCAGTTTCAAACGAGTTTGTTTTCTGGTGTGATGAATCATTTTTGAAGATCAATAGTCTGAAAACTAAAGAAATTATAATTTACTTTTGGAAATCATCATGGGCTGCACAGTGGCGCAGTTGGTAGAGCTGTTGCCTTGCAGCAAGAAGGTTCTGGGTTTGATTCCCAGCCCGGGGTCTTTCTGCATGGAGTTTGCATGTTCTCCCTGTGCATGCGTGGGTTCTCTCCGGGTTCTCCGGCTTCCTCCCACAGTCCAAAAACATGACTGTCAGGTTGATTGGCCTCTCCAAATTGTCCCCAGGTGTGAGTGTGTGAGTG